>UXSR01000085.1:0-88321 GCA_900604375.1 Mesocestoides corti
ATGTTGTACCGGTGTTTTTCCTATTAGGACTCGGGTAATCTACAGTGGCGTCGGATTAGGGCGCAGACATGTTGGACCACCTGGCCTCAGCCAATCCCGTGTCTCTCTGCGATCCAATGGCATGCGGGAATAGAAGGCAGCCAACCAGAGAAGGGCACGACTGAGGTGAAGTATATAATGAGCGGCGTGGCCAGCGTGGCTGACTCGGATGGACGGCGCCTGGTGTGTGGTTCAGGCTTGTGATTGGTAAATAAAGCCTGGTCTGTTGTACTAGTCTTCTTCATACTAGGGCTCGGGTATTCTTCATTGGTGCCTCTAAATAATGCAGCCATATTGGATCACGCCGAGACCAGCCAATCCTCAGTCCATGCATGCTTGAATGGCCTGTGTGGAGGACCGGGAACCAACCTGAGACAGGCATGGCTATGAAGTAAATTTAACAAGAGCAGCGCAGACGGTGTAGGGAACATGGAGTACGTAGTCTGACTGACTGCTCCACATTGCTTTGTAAATCTAGATTGTTCTCTTGGGCATGTTCACTTCACAACAGGAATAGAACATTATTCACACTGAAGACCCGAAAAAGGGTTCCATCCATTTTGGATCGTGCTTCATTCTTATAAAAGGCTCTTTGTGTTCGCGTTTTAGAGACCTATTAGGTCGCTTAGCTGCTCACGATAGACACGGGTGGATAATTAGACCGAATGTAATAGTGAGCGTAGCCCATATAATGTGTTGAATACCCGAGCCCTAGTATGAAGAAGACTGGTACAACAGAACAGGCTTTCTTTACCAATCACAAGCCAGAACCACACACCAGGCGCCGTTCATCCGGTTCACCACGATGGTTAAGCAGCTCATTATAAACTGCTCCTCATTTGTCTCTGATTGTTTGCCTATCTTCCTCGCATGCCATTAAAACGCAAAGGGATAGAGAATTGGCTGAGGCCTGCATGGTCCAATATGTCTTCGCTCTAATACGTCGCTACTATACGCTTCGGCCCCATGGTATGGTCAAGAAGAGAGAAGGCAAAATAGATTCATTTAATAAAGACTGAAACAAGTCACAATGTAATCAGGCGTAAGGGGGGAAATAGGGTCATCATTTATCCTTGACCTGGTTGTCATGTTCTTCCATTAGTCCGTTCCGCGGCGTCGTAATGGAGACGCGAAACTCATGAGTGGATTAGCTCTCAGTCCCCGGCTCGACATTCGATGCCCCCGTGACGCCATGTCGCGCCCCCGGTAACATGAAGTCGTCACCCCGCCGTGCTGTTTTCCTTCGACCAACGACTGAGCGCCAATAGAGCAACTATCTGCATTCCGTTACACTACAAAAGTACTCAGAGAGATGGTGGCTATCGGATGATTCTGGCATGCAGTTTATCTAAGCTCACTATCTTTCCGTACATGTGCCCTTTAAAATTGGCTCAATCTCACAATAAGTAATCTTTAAAGTTGCATTCAACTGCTCAGTTTGTTCAAGGCATAATTTATTATTTAAAATTACAATATCCTATTATTGGATTTTTGTGGAGTTCGATGACACGATGCTTAGTAATAAGGAAATTGCAGAACCCCTGTTTAATTTTTTAAGGGTGGGATATGCAAATCAAGATGCTTGTAAGAAGTCAGACAAAGTAAAAATGGAATAATTGAGCTACAGACCAGATTTTATGTTTGTGTTGATCATTAACTTCACTAAGAAATTTTGATAAAAACAACAGTAAATTTTTTAGGTAAGCTAATTCATAACATTCTTATCTCTTGATTAAATGATTGATATATAAAATTACGCCTTATAAACTCAGAATTAAGATATAAGAAGGTTAAGCATCAAAGCTTTATGTGATTACTTCAAACCGTGTGATTTTTCGAGAAAGCGAAAATGACTGATAAGAAACTTATATCACTTTATTATAATTTATGTAATTTGGTGTACATAGAATAGAAAATTAAAAAAAATGTTCATTTGAATTGAGGCTGTGGATGAGTATAAATCGAAGATTGTCGAAATAGTTTCATCGCAATTTGAAAAATACCGGTAACTCGACCATTAATGTCGTTGTTATGAGTTAACAAGCTTTCTTGGGAAATTACCTTATTTTGTTAAGTAAGTTATATCATTTGATCAAGGTTCAATTTGAAGGCAGATCAAAAGGAACAAGATGCCTCCTTTGTATGGTTTCATCCTTCATGCTGCAGTATTCGAAGTTTAAAGAAGCTGCTTTAAGTTTGTGTGCATAATGTGTACTTGCTCGATGTGGAATTCCTAGGAAAAAAATTGTGGTCGCTCAAAATCTGAGTTATACAAGTCATAAACAAAAACTGCGACCTACAGATTATTTAACAATAAAGACTGCAAGCCCATCAGTAGCAACTTGAATCAACAAAAATGTGGGTTAATCCTCTTATAAATATAATCAGATTGCTAATGAGTAAATCAGTTGCTAACTCATACCAAGCAGGCTTTTTCTCATATGGAAAATATAATTAATTTGGTGAATTTTACAGATTGCGATCATGCATAAACTACATGGAAGACGAATGCATGCGATTCTATTTAACAAACGTTTCTCAAGCACTGATATTTGTTGCCAATATCTGCCAACTAAGCTCTTTTTCAAGAAAATTTAACTAAAATTTCTGCTGAACTATTTAATGATCCGTTGTGTTGTTGCCTCACATGTCAAAGCCGCTGTCTTTCCCCATTTTGATAGGATGATGCGTTTCCCGCACAGCTAGTTCCTAGGCGTTCTTTCATCCAGAACAAGGTGGGGGAATTTTCTTATATCACTGTTTAGTGTTAAAATTTTTCATAATAGAAAATTAAACAATCCAGCTTGAGACAATTCTATATTATTATTCTGCAAAATTAAACTGCGTTGTAGTTCAAGCTGATAAAATTCCATTACCTTAGTTTTATCGCCGCAATTTTTGAAATATCGTCATTACATTCCAGCGTCTTCATGCTTATTTGCACCAATCTGATCATGCATACCTTCGGATCTTAGGCCTCTCATTAAACCCATCCGGCTATCCAGTTATTTGTTCTTCTGCCCCATACGCTAATTGCTTTTGTCAGCAACCTTCATTAGTTATGCACAACAGTCATTCATAGACTGAGACACCTAATAAACGGTTGTGTTTTGCTATCTCCGTCCTTTCAAGCCTTCATGGGTATATGCGAAACAAAATTACATAGATTCGACTTGGCTTTCCTTATGTATTTACAAAATACATATCGAGCCCTCATTGATAGCGTTCACTAATGTATTTAATACAAATAATTAACATCTAAACTTTAATACATAATCTCTTTAAAAACGTCAAATAAATTTAAGCAAAAACTTTTCACGAACCGATCTGCTAATGTACTGCTAGCATAAATGACTACACCTAGAATGATGCAATAAAAGGTTGAGCCCTGGATGAAATACGTAATAGTTACCGGGTTATTCATGATTTTAATTCTAGACAAGAGATACTCATATGGCTTACATAGGTAACAGTTTGTCCTACAAAATACCGCTGTTAATTCATATTAGGTAACATTCTTAGAGTTTCCCAGTCATGTTTCGGAATATTTTCGGTAGTCCTTTCCCTTACAACCACTAGTGCTTTTTCAAACCACAGGCATCAAGATTTTGTGTGCGAATAAGTCCTACATTTTTCTCTTTTTTGAAATCACGTTTAATTAGGCCTCAACTAATATAAATCCTCGAAATTAAAAACTATCCCAAATAATCGACCTATTAATTTGATTAAGTATACACGCTAATGTATACCGCCTACAAATTCATCAAGCAGGATTTTATTATTTATGTTATACAGAATGGTAAGAAGTGCTGAACAGCGTTAATTAGGTAGCTCAGTGTGAGTCATCTAATTGGTTAATAAACTCGAGGGTGCGGAGACGTTTTGTCGGTAAGAGTTGGCAAGCACAATATTTTGAATCAGAATAAAAAATCGGATTTAGTACGTCAGGGAAATAGCAGATTTTCTGAGACGATAATTCTGATTTGATGGCTATCGTTAAGTCATCTTCGTCGGTTTGAACACGGGGTCCTCGATACACATGTATAGTATTCTATACTGCGGTCATGACGCAATCGGGATTAAATGTAATACTTATTCAACTGTTGAGTACACCCGAATGCTTGGTTTGATTTAGCAGTACTTTGGTTTCCTTGATCGCTGACTATGCGACAATGCGGCCATAATATTACTTGGCACCAAAGGAACTCGAGAAACAAAGACGATAATAAGAAGGCTTCAAGAAAAGGTGAACAAAATAATCTGTCTATCAGCTGGACATGATACGTCAGTGTGCGCACATACGTGAAAGGGATTTACTTGTACCGAGACTGGTGATTATTGTGAGCAATGAATGTCCGTAAGACTTCAACTAATCACCTTTAAGCCACCGTATTTGAATGCACAGTGGTAAAACACTACTTTTGACACCTGGTGTCATACTGTGTTTTCCTCAATCGTCGGGTGGTTTTGATAAATTGTTTAGAGTGAGCATTCAATCACCCGGTCAAATTTTTTCCAAAGGGCTGTGGGTCACGGGGTACTACAAGCTGGTGCATTTATGTGAATTAGTTTTTTTTTAGAAAGATCTATTGTTCTGATAGCATTATGTTGCTTGCAACTCATTATTCCTAGTTTATATAAGTTGTGCACTAGTGGGTATTACACAAATAAATTGTTTATTTGTAAGAAAACTTTCCTGAGCTTCATTATTCTGTGTTTATCGACTTATTTTGCTTCGAAGGGCTTGTGTAGCCAGTGGTATTGTAGTTTATCAAAAGAGCAACAGTATAGTTATTCATAATTACGTTTTTGCATCTCAGTAAAATCTAGTAAATAGTCTACGAACTCTAATGTCTTTCCTCCGTTATCTCTCAGAATGTGCTTTTACTGTTAATTGTGTTCTGGAAGCTTTGGCAACCTTTTAATTGATAATCACTATGATTATATATTGCCAACCTTTCATCATAATCTTCTACTTTCTTGCCTTGTTACTTTAAATCCTGAAAGACGATTTGCCTTGTTACCCAATCTCGATTTTCTTGGACTATGTTTTCTACTCAGTAGTAAGGATTTGTACTGAAAGTGTGTAATTTTTTCGTCCGACACGCGGTTTTTAGTGCTCTCGTTCATGAATCATTTATCACATTTTGAACAATAATCGGCAAAATACTCATTACCTCTAGTGAACGGCATGAATTTGCTTACTCTCTTATCAGAACCTCAACTATCACCTCTGTGTACTTGTGTAATAAGTAGTCTGGTAATCGGATACGTTAGAAGACTGGGCTAACCAGATAGTAGTGCGTCCAACGTTATGTTCTGTCTCAGACGAACATGCATTATCCCTACACTTTCTCATATACATTGCATATAAACTAGACGATCAAATCTACGAGTGTGGCAACAAAAATTTCTGTGACTAGGGACGTTCCCGAATCACGAGCTGCAAAAATCATAATAATAAATCCAACGCTCTGTCACATAAGGTGAGTTACTGATCACCTTTATCAACTCAACGTTTTTATGTTTCTCCATCTTGTTGCTAGATGGATGAGTTTGAAGTCGTAGCTCAAATTCCAGAACCGCCCACTTTTTTATGTGATGAAGTAGTACGCTGTGAAGTAGTCGTGACACGTGCAAATACCCAAACCAAATGGTATGTAAATTGGTTAATTTCTCTTTTCTGAATCTGTGCAGTTGTCTTTAAAATGTCTCCCCTTTGGAGGCTAAGGGTTTTTATGTCATCCAATTTAGGGACATAAGAAGCGTTGAAGGGATTTTAGTGGGTCAATATCGTCTGAACACGGTTGCCATCGCGCAAAATTTACAAAGTCATCATGAATTCGCTCAGATTGTGCCCCGAAAGCTGCCCGGTGGCGATTACAGACTTGGTATGCGCTCCTGTTTGCGAAGCGTGTTTATGTGATTTGTGTTTGAGTTGTACTTAGTACTTTATTACTTTAGATAGTGTATTTGATGCTGGGCTTGATCCACAGAGTCGTGTTTCTTGGATTGGTCACCTAAAATCCGGCACGCAATTTCCCTTCTTCGCAATTGATGAGAAGTCCTGCACAAAGATAACTCTCAGGGCTCGCCTACCGGAGCATCTACCACCCAGCTACCGTGGAAACATTATTCGGTTTGCCTATAAGGCTTTGATTCAAGTTCAAGTTGGTAACATATCACCACGACTACTACACCTGCCTTTTCGGGTTCTGCCTTCGGTTCGCGCTTATTATCACTCTAGCCCATCCTTGTCAGCGGTCTCTTCAACAATTTCTGTTACATTGCCTGTGTTAATGGGCAGCGATTATCATGGGAGCTTGATTACATCGGATCGTGATTCCAATCCTTTCCGAAATGATTCCACCGGACAGTTTGGATGTGGCACTAGCCCCCTCGGTGATGGATGCCTATCGCGTGAAGAGCTTCATCCGGCTGTTTTCGATAGGCTTTCCCAATTATTAACCGAGGCTCAAATGTCCTATTCGAACCGTTCACATGGTACAAAAAAGGCCAGAGGTAGGAAAAAACGCATCCGAAAGGAATCCCCTTCACGGTTACCATCAGCCATGTTTGCTGAAATGGTTTCATCCAGCTCCGTTGGTATGCTTTAGTCAAATGTGCTTGGTAAACGTAGTCCATGTAAATCTAGTTTTAAATCACTTTTATCAATTGAAGCAACATTTGTGATTTCGGGTCCGAATGGCCATATTTGCCGCATCGGGTTTTTCAAAACAGCTGCGCGACTAGGCGACTCATTGCGGGGCTTCCTAGACTTTCAAGCAGCTGCGGTTCCCTGTTTTGAGTGCGTTATTCGCGCAACTACAAACGAATACTTCGATCTCTCTTTCCAGCAAGAAAACACATTGGAGAAGGATCTCTTATTTTTCACTACTCCCATTGAAGTACCTCGAGATTCTAGAGAAAAAGGTAATTACTGATAGCATGTATTTGATAATTCTTTTTAGCTCCCACATTGCTGGAAAACACCTGGCAAACGGTGTGGTTTGAGACACGGCTGATGTGTTCCAACACTAGGTTTTTGCCATTCTCCATCCCTATTTTACTGAATGCTCCGCCAGAGTTTATGATTACTAGCAACTTTTTTACATGTCCATTCCGAGTGCAATGGTGTTTAAGATTTGAATTTGCCGTCGCAAAAACACTACCCGGACGTAGATCCCGATCATCGTTAGAACCTAAGTTGTTCAACTTGTTCCTCCAGGAGCCTTCAACTACTAAGTTTCCAGACTACACACCATCAATTAATTGTGACAGACAAATATTTCCTTGGGAACTCCCTATTTCTATCGTTCCGAACGGCCCGGGAGCTTTCATTTTCCCCAATGAGTCGCGATCCATTTGTACTGTTTCTCTTGGATAACTTTAATCTCTGGGCTTTTATGTGTTTACTGCTGGCATAATCTTTACCATTCGTTGTACAGATTTAAAATTAGAATTCCAATTAAAATTTAAACAGTATTCAATGTTGGTGCTTTTTTGTAATAAAGGGTAGTTACCTATTGATTGCACACAACTAATTTAGAACTTTCAGTGATTTTGTTGGTAAGCCTCCACGCGTTCCAACAATGCTTCGGGGTATCCTGGTGAGTAGAACTTCACGACATCGTCAGGAAAACAGTTGTTTATAGCAGCTATGTGTGTGCTCAGTGCTGATCCAGGTTCCGTATTAATCTCCTGGATCTTTCTTAAACTTCCGCTTACAACAAATTCACGCCTGGCTTTTGCGTTTCGGGGCAAAAGCTTGCTGAACTGCGCCAAAACATACTTAAGAATGTTGGGCGGTGAATTATGCAAGAGCGACTGGAGTGATTCCATATCATTGCACTTCTCAAGAACCTGTTTGAGACATGTTTTTGACTACAAAATGTCATTTTTAACTCACATTTTACCTTTTCTTGCAATTCATCTGAGCTATCAGGGTTAAGATAACATGAAAGTATGATTGGAAGTAAGCCAGTGTCGGACACAGCACCGGCGTGGTTTGCACTGTGTCGGCCAATTTGTCCGATAGTCCATACAGTCGCTGCCTTAATCTCGTCTTTCTCCTCTTGAAGGATGTTCTTTAGCTGAATAAGAGCCTAAATACGCCTTGATTAATAGTAAGATTAAGCATACAAAAGCTTTAATAACCGCAGCTGCCATCGAATCCGAGTGAGCTGCAATATAGCCCAAAGCGATTATGCCTGGCAGGAGTGTGTGTCCTTTGGCTTCATCCAAAAAGTCCACCAGTGCATTAATCCCGCCTGAATTCACTACTGTCTGGCACATCTCAAAAGTATGCTTGCACAGCTCCCGAACAAGATTGGCTGCTTCTCTTCGGAGGTTTATGTCTTTATCTTTCATGGAAACTAGGACTTGTGGAAATACTCCTGATTCCAATATCAGCTCAGCGAAATCCGGTGTGTGTCTTCCGATATGAGCCAATGCAGAGAACGCTTGTTTCTGGGAATAAAATTGTGACAACATCTATTTTACCTTCAATTTGGAACACGTATTTGTAGTCTGTTGCACCAAATGCCAAATACCAGAAGCGTCGACGACATTTTGCGCTAAAGTTATCGAATGCTTGGCGATATCTCCCAAGGCGGTAGCTGCTACTCGTCTTAAGTTAACATCTGGCTCCTGCAAGCAGAGTATTATAGGTGGCAAGCTTCCAGAGTCAACAACTGCTTGTGCTAAGTCCTCATTATGTCGAGCCAGGCTACTAACACATGCTATTGAATTTTCTTTTACATAGAGATCAAAATCCTCTAAGCATGCATTAATTACTGTTAAGGCCTCACATCGAATAATCGCAGAGGCCATCTCAGGTGAGTGTTTTGAAATTGACTGCAAGGCAATTAATGCCGATCTTTTGTAGAATCTCTTAAAAATGTGAGTATTAGCAAAAAAATTACGTGATCCATTCCCGAAGAACAAATCAAAAGAGATACGGTCTTTGATTCAAGTGCCAGCGAAGCTGCCGCTTTAGAATAGCCTGCAATTTTTCCAATAGCCCCTGCTGCAATCTGTTGAATTGTTGGCATCGAGTCATTAAGTAATGGGTTCAGGAAAGCAAAAATATCAAATTTAGTTAGCAGATCAATGTTTTGAGAGCGATTAGCTAGATCAGAAATAGACTGTACAAACGCTAGTCGCGACCTTTGATACTGTTCAAAAACTAGTATATGTGATAAGAAAAAAAGATATAAAAACCTTGAAATATCTGCTTGCGGCTCATTTTAAAAGTGCAACAGCGTCCACATTTAGGACGAAAATTGCACAAACGGTATATTAAAACGAAACTGAGACAGTTGAGACCATATGTGTATTTTGCAAAAACAAGTAAAATTTATTTTAAGAAATATTGGCACAAAAACCTTGATTTTTGCCTGCAAAAATTGATAGAAAAATTACTATGTCCGGAGTCATTTGCGTTATATTTGGCAACCATTTTATTTTTAAAGTCTTATTAAACGTTCTAGAAAAATGCACTCCTTTGGAAAATGAAATCTTAATTGTAGTCCTGATCATTACTAAAGAAATGCAAAATGCAACGATCAACTCAGTGTAACGCTTCTTGAATGGGAAAACCTGTGGAAGGTTAATCGTTTAATCTTGTCTTAACAAAAAAAATATAATCTGCCACAATCGGAAGGAGTTTAAAAGCTATCCTTTTTGGGAGACCAAGCGATTTAATGTTAGACTAGAAATGAACGATAGTATCTTCGAACCCAACGTTTTCAGTGAATTTTGTTGCAAAGGCCCATAAAATTTCAATGTTGTTACAAGTGCAACACATACACCTCCTAACCTACTTAACGACTAGCGTTGAAACTGTGACAGTAATGTTGTACAAAACTGCTTTAATCTTTGGTAGTTTACTGTTTTAACGTTTGCGTTTGATGCGAAATTCATTTCGATAACCGCGACGTGATTTTTAATAATGCAGACCGTGATTTGTTCATTAATGATTTTAAAATTTATTAACTAGTTATAATATGTCACTATGAGTTAGAGAATAATTTATGATGTGGAAAAAGGGATACTCGGGTAGTCCATGGAATTGTAGAAGAGATGCTGCTTCGAAGCTACGAGAAATTATTCATT
This sequence comes from Mesocestoides corti, assembly GCA_900604375.1. NCBI lineage: Eukaryota > Metazoa > Platyhelminthes > Cestoda > Cyclophyllidea > Mesocestoididae > Mesocestoides > Mesocestoides corti. The sequence continues at coordinate 10,156 of UXSR01000085.1, forward strand.
AAACAAATCTATACAATTTTACAAAACTGCTCATATGCTTCATTGTGCCATGTTAACCTTGTTTGCAATTGCGGGCACAAGTGATTAAAACCATGTGCCCTGAATCCAACTATCGATGCGCTCTGGGAAACAAATAAATTATTGCGGTGAATTGTATTTGCACTGAATCAGTTTTTGATGTAAAAAAAAACAACAGGAAATGATTGAATTGAATTGAATTTTTGATTGATTGATTGATTGAATTTTTGAAATGCATTCAAAGTCGCACCATTTTGATTTTAGAAGAATAAAGTCAAATATTTTAAAATTCAGTTACTCTATTTTCCTTTGACACTTTGGTTATCCGTAAGACTAGGCACAGACTCATGCATTATGGATAATTAAAATAGGCACTTGGTCATTCATGTTGGTAAGCTTACCTGTAATTCGTCGATATCTGTTTGTTTAAGTCAAGAGTGACTTTTAGGGAATGCCCAACTATCTGCTAACCCTATGTAAATCAATCTTGTGAGTTTGTATAACAAGGGTAAACAAAACCATGCTGAAGTTGCGTTATGCTCGAAACGCAGTACATTTTAACTTAATAATTAAATCCGAGTCATGAATTTTGATGCAATTGGCAACCTTAAATTTACCGTGTTTAATATCCGGCAAATGTCATGATTGAGAATCAAAGTTATTCTATTACCCGATTTATATTACCTTTTAAACTTTTGGGGGAATTTTTATGATTATTTCTTTTTGCGAGTTAATAACTTCCCTTTAATGAAATCTCGAAAACGCAAACCTGTACATCTTCTGCCGGTTTTCCCAACTCGATTTTTTACTCTCGAAGTAACCTCCAAAAGTCTAAGTTTTTTTCGCGTCGCCTTTGTTAGAGTAATAATTAACTGTATTTCACTAAACAGCTAATATCTATGGGATGTATGTGTTCATTTACGCACCTTGGCTTAATCTAATGCCAAATTTGTTTTGCATGTTGTACTTTTATGGGCCAAACAATCTGATTAGCCAATTTAGCCAGCAAATATTCTAATATAAAGTAAATTTATCAACGAACATGCGCAGTGATACCAAAAGCCGGTAAATAAAGTTTTTCCAATTAAAGTATGGTCGGTAGACATTTACTAATCTTTGACGTTTGTTTAAATCAAGGTCCGTTACGTAAACCTTTTTACTTAATTCTAGTTGGAGCATAATGCTGTGGTCTGTTGCCTCCGCTACCAATCTTTCACAGTCTATAAATGACAAATCTTATCTTGGTTGAACAACTTTTAATTTATTAAACATATAATGGAAACCTCAGTCACTTTTGCCGTTTGATGAATTGTGTCGGGATAACTTATCGTGGCTTTTTAAAATTGGGTGTTTCGCAGGAAATCATTGAAATTCAAGGCCACATTAACTGAAGTTGTCATTTTCTACACTGACCATTAGTTTTATTACAAGTTTATGAAAGGTGTAACCAGGCAGACAACTCAGCTCAATGACCAAATTTAAAGGGACAATTTTTACCTGTGAATCATTACAACACTGGGAAGGTGACGTTTCTAAAATAACTTGAAACCGGCGAAAACACTAGTTAGCCTGTTCTAAAATTTTGAAAGCCCCTTCACAACGGATAAACTCATGACAAGGCCAGTTTTAGCGTCTTTATTGAGAAAAATTAATATATTTAGACTGTCTAGAATACCTCACTGCACCCATTATAAATGCAGCTTAATTTCTGTTCTCAGGTCTTGAGAATATTCTGAAAAATACGAATTCATTAGACTTGACTAAATTACATGCTAGTCTCGACATGTTTTACTAGGCACGTCTTCCTTACTTCGAAGTCATAGGGTCTAGCAGAAAGATTGCCGATGTTATTAACTGAAAGTATCACGTCCTACATTTATAATGAACGCTAATAAGCTTATAACTTAGTGGTTTTAGTAACTCATTTTTCCTGATTGCTACTAAGCTGATCTGGTCCGAATTCTTAGTGTAGGTTAATTCTTGTGGTGAGTTATTACCTTTTTGAGGGTTCTGTATTATAATTTGAATTAATTGAAGGTGATGTGCATGGAGTCCTCTGATTGTTCCTTTGGATTGACTGTAGATTGTGAAATCATTTTTTTTGGTTTCGCGATTTTGGCCAGCTGCTCTTACAGAACTAAGCATCATGGAAGTGAAAATTGCAATCGACAAATTCATTTATGGACTTGGGCATTGCCACACAGTTACATGGCACCTTAGCGCAGGGTTTCTTACTTCACGGGTGGCTATGGTCTCAATATTTTCTCGTTTTTGCATGGTGCCTCAACCTTCTCTGTCAAGCTGAATTTATTTTCTCCTCAGCGGTGTCAACGTTTCAGAGATGTTATTATTTAGAACGGAAGCCGTCCCCAGAATTTATTACTATGCCTTTAATTTATCAAGAGTAGATTAGAAGCCATTTGTTCTCTGTATACCTTCAAGAAAAATGAGCACGATAGTTCAATAATATCATGTTTTATTTGCACTGGACCACAATGTGCTTAAAAAATCAGCCTAATGGAAATTGTTCTTACCTATTAGAGCCTGAAAGTGGTAAAATATTATCTTTTAGATATTAATATCTAAATAAAGAGTTAATCTTTTATGTAAGGTAATATGTTACTAAAATTTAACCAAGACCAAATCCATACGGGGCTTCACCTACTTCCAGATGAATAATTATTGCAATCAAATCATAAATCTAATATTAGATGTACCGATTTATTATTCGAGCTTAAAATTGTATTTCAAATTTTGATTTTGAAAGGATGAAATATAAGGTTTCAGAAAACCGATCGAAAAGTCTACGTGAGTTACGTAATCTGTCAGAATAACAGATTTTACTTTGGCAACTGCTGAACAGCGCATTCACTAGCACTGCATTTAAATGAATTCCATCAATGAAAATATGCTTATTGAGCACGGGAATCAATTTTTAGTGTTCTGGGTGTCAAAGTTGTGTCTTGTGTAACATGTAATTGATGGTGATGGGGATTTTAGTCTTCGTGACCAGCCGCGCCCCAGAGGGCCTCAAAAGTTTGCTGATGCTGAATCGCAAGCTCTACTGAATAAAGGCCCAACACAAACTCACCAAGAGCTTGCAGGTCAGTTAGGAGTCACCAAAACAGCTATTTCCAAGCTTTTGCACCAAGTGGAAAAGTTCAGAACATTGGAATCTGGATGTCACATGTATTAACTGAACACACATGAACAAATGCTTCTCACTGCTTACCCGCTGGCATCAAAAAAGACTTCTGACAGAACCTTATGAGGGGTGACAAAACGTATTTTTTAAGAGACTCCCAAACGTAAAATGTCGTGGGTAGATCCCGGACAACTCTATACAGGAAATCCACTTGAAGAGAATTCTCCTGTGTATCTGGTAACACATTTAAAATATACGCTTTTACGAAGTCCTGGAAACTGGTCATACTGCTGCATGACAACATTCGACCTCGCTTTGCTCACGCAATTCAGAAGACTCGATGTGCATAAAGTCATCAATGACTTTATTGCCTCAAAGCCTGCAAATTTCTTTCGCGACGGCCTTTGTACATTACCTGAGAGATGGCGTACGACCATTGAAAACTATGGACAGTATTTCCAAGATTAAGATCTTTGTTGTCTATTTTTACATTAAATAAATCTCGCGAAAAATTTGCACAAATTAAGTCATGCACCTAACAAAACGGCGGTTACTATAAAACTCATAACTCATGTTGTCTGCTCTAATTTGCTTACCGCGGGAACAGGAAAAACATATTTCGTTTTTGATGTCACTTGAATCAAAACCCATTCCTCTATTGTGCTCGCATTATTCGATGCAAATCCGCTTGTTGCTGTTGTAATCAAGATACCTGCCAATTGTTAAACCTTCATTTACTTATTCGCTGGTTCTAATAAACTCAAACGTCAGTTTAAAAGGCTGTAACATGCAAGTTATATTTTTAACAACTGCTGTGTGGAATGTCACCATTACGGGAAAAATTTGACGGGTCTTTGTAAATGTGATGTTGACTATGAACGGTAATTTTGTTACATGGCAAAATTTAAACAGACATCTCGTTAGTTTCCCGGTTTAACTGACACAAAATCTTTTCCGTGAATGGTCTTATTTTAGTTTAGTTAACTTCTCAATGCAAGTGGTGTGTGCTCAGTGAGTCGGAGAAATATTCCACCTACGTAGAAGTAGAGCCAACGTTTGCGTTCTGTAATAGAACCAGCCCATGCCGATCAGATTCTCTAAGTCTCATCGACTTTCTGGTAAAAATAGGAAGAGAAACACTTCCGATTCGACAAAAAACATTTTCATATTTTGTAGTGTAGTGAATATTCCAAGCATTTGACTTTTGGTTCGGGTCGAACAAATGCACAAAGTCAGCGTCTACATGCCTCCCACTTCAAATCAAAGGTTTCTGGCACCATTTCCTACCCATCGGCTTTCCTATGTCCACGTTCTTAACTTTAAAGAAATTTTTTATAATGATCTAGAACCCTCGGTTTCGGTGCAGCTTAACTTTCATGAAGGTTGGTTTTTCGTACACGCTGTGTGGAGGAAGTGAAGAAAAATTCTTGTTGTAAAGTGCGAAGTTAATTTTTTCCTCAGCGCTGCTGCGGTTGGACTTGGCCTTTGCTTAACTGATATTACCCTACTCGTTTAGTTCTCTATTGAGCAATCTTCACTTTCTTAAAAACAATATTCAGAAAATAGTGAAAATTTGCAATTTTGTGTCCATGCTGTAATTATTTTAATTAAGAACATGTCGGTGGAATTAACGATACTTTCTTAACGCCATGAGTTCCTCGTGTTTTTTGTGCATAATGTCATCCGAACCCGTTTTGTAAAGTTTAAATTATGAAATAAAGGAATTCAAATGTTAGCATTCGACTTTTTAAAGAGTGAATTCTGCACCTCAACACAATACGAACAAAACTGAGAACAATCGTGTACATTGTTTGCCCAGGTCTCTCTGGCTTCAACACGGCTTAAGTAAGTCCAGTAAAAGTTAGTGGGGAGGAAAAAGATAGTTTGTTATTCCATTCACAATTATATTCACCTTTTACTACTGCAAACGGTATATTGGTAGACGCAAATAAAGCTTGGAATGAAGTTAACTGATGAAAATTCTCAAAATGTACGCATTAGTTACGTGTGATTACTTAGCAAACTTGCTCACCGTACCTGTCAGAGCATTTATTTTGGTTAAGGTGGACCCCATTAATTTTGAAGCAAATCATGACTAAATAAGTGGCTTTTCATTTTGGTAAACTTTTACTATTGCCACCAATGATTAGTTCTTACATTCACACCAAAGCGGATGATAAGAAGCAAACGAGGCAAACGCTCCCCAATATCTAACTGAAGGTTCCACACTTCAAGCTCTTCCACAAGGAACTCATGAAGCGCCTGAAGTTGCAGGAGCGCCCTGGGTGGCGAATGTGTGAAATCTAATGGTTTATTACTTTACCAATCTCAATTGCCACATCAAATCTATCAAATTTCGACTGATGCCCTTAATCTATCCATCCAAAAATTGAAAAAGCCCCCCTGTAACCCGAACGAGGAGTATCAGTGCTTGTAAAGAGAGAAATGGGTCTGAATTTAAGCTTTGTGTCACAGTCTGCCCAAGCATGTTCAGATTCGAAGTTCCTCTGGCCCAGTCTGTCTTTCAAGGTCTTGATAGGCCTTATCATCTCCGACCCTGGCGAATACCTGTGTGTACTATGGCGAGTTTCGAGTGTTTAGGAGATTATTTTTACTGCGACCAATAACTACACCTTAAAGTCAGCTCTTTCGTGCAGATACAGAAGACAGTTTTAAAAGAATTCAAATGAGCCATAAGTTGGTGTGTTTCTCGCCATGCAATTTTGACTACTACTTTTGTCAATACCGGTCCCAATTAGTTCTGAATGGTTTGCCCCAGTTAACTTGGGCTTCTTTGCAATTTAACAGTTTTGGTGTCCATGGCCGACCGAAGCCGAATGGATCCCAAGGAACAAAGTATTAGTTTTCGGAAATAACAAGCTTCAACATTTACTTGGAGATTTCAACGTGTCGCTGAATGTGGTCAAATTTAGAAATTAGGAGCTCTTTATCTAAATGGTGAACACGGAGCATTCTAATTAACATTGTGGCGGTTATAGCTTGCACATGTTTCAGGCGTGGTCAATACTCGACTTTATTTTTGGCTTTACGGCTTCCCTGTAGTCTGTTTTTCCGTCATTGAAACGAATTGATAAATCTATTCAAAAAAATCACACTGATCGCGTTGTTTCGCATCCTCTAAAATATGCCACCGGCATTATTCTGTAAGGAATTTTATTAATATCACCGCTTGTATCTTCCAGATGTGAGAATGATACAGATTCAATCAGTCTGCCAAAGCAGTAGCTGTGGCGAAAACTAACACAGCCGATGTTACGCCTTACGCATTGTCAACCTTTTTATAAAGAAAACCGACTCATTGATCCCAGTCTTTTCAACGGACTGGCGTAGTACAACTTCTCAAAACTGGTAGATTGCGTTGGCACTAATTTCAACTCTTCAATGATTTTATTATGTGCCAGAAAACCAATTTAAAAACGGCGTAATGCCCAAGGAATGTCAACTTTCATCTTTTTAATAAGATATATTTTGCGGTGCAAGTTGGAGGTATACCAAAAAACGGCCTCGCTGGTGCAGTGTTTTTAGGATCTGAGTCGAATTTAAATCGGCAGGGCTCATTGGTGAGATCGGTGACTCAAATGCTTTGTTAAATACGTGCTCATTTCTTCAAGACATCAAATTACTTGAAATCTAGAGCTAGAGCTGGATTGCTTCACATTTCACGCACCAGACAACATAGTAGGAGTTGCCTTGTCGCAAAAATGACCTTAGGTGTATATTCATTTTTCAAAGAAAGCATTTTCTCTAGATTACTCAACTTAATGATGTAGCAACTCTGAATAAAGTATAAACAATAAATATTGTGTCGGTTGATTCAAACCATTCTGCATTAAATAGGTGAACTTAATTTTTAATTAAGACCAAAATCTGTCCATTAAATTCAATTTTTTCGCGGGGAGAATATAACTAATAAAACATTACCCCACCTTGTTGTAAATCCATATGTTCTGGCAACTCATCAGTCGCTTGTGCAACCTGCCCTTGGAAGACCGTGACAGTTGTTAATAGGTGCATGTTTCGCATTTTGATGATGACAAAACGTATTTTGCGTAACAACCTAATCACAAGTCTTCCAAGGTTGATTGCCATGAAAAAAGTAAGGCTTGCGTCAACGTCGTTGTCATTAGCGTTGTCGACGTGAGCAACGAGGCATAGGCTTCTCCGCTATGAAAGAAGCAGCCTGGGCAGTGAACTCGTGCACGCGTGAGCGCGCCCAATGGGCGGTGCCTGCAGGTGTACGTGTCCAATGCCAACCAGCTGGACACACACGCGCGCATTTATTGATTTTTGTCGAGCTCTACTCCCACGCGTGCGTCCGTGTATGCTTCAATGCCTATGAGAGAACGCTTGAGGCGAAGATTGAGTGGGCGTGGCATCGTAGACGCCGCCGTGCCATGTGTGCGCGTAACAGCACCCCGGGGAGGAGGGCATTGGTTGTCGGGCTGCCCCACCTTTCTCTAAACCTACGCCCACTCCTACTCATTACATATCCTCAAGGAGGAACATCTGCTCGAGTGCGACACAAAAGAGGAAGCCACTTGTCAAAACTGGGTTGTGATTGCCGCCCTCTGCTGTCAGACTGGGCGTTGGGCTCAACTGGTTAATTTTATTCCAAACTTAGAGCCCTCAACGAATTGGGATGAATGGTTGAAACAGAAAATCAGGTGCTTTTTTGGCAAATAAGCACTTGTTTAAAAACCATTTAAGCATTCTGGTTTGTTTTCAACCTGCAGTCCTAAACGCAAAGCACACCTTTGTTCAGTGCATTTTGACTGTTGGTACCGTTCGCGACACAATGAGAGGACCTGAATGGCAGGCTAGCGATGCTAGTTGGGTAACAAAGAACCTCAAGTTTGGTTACTTTTCATTGCAGTTTCCGGAAGAAAACTGTTTTACTTCCCGACGATTGGTACTTAATCACCAGTGGTGAAATCGTTTTCCATAATGACGGATAAATACGAAAAATTGATTACATTAGTATATATATTTGCGAATCCATAGATAACAAGCGTCAACGCCTTCAAATAAAATTCACCTTTCCGTGTTTGTCTGAATTTCTTTTTGCTAGTAAACCACTACTTTTGGTATTATACAATGCCGGAAATCTCGAAAACTGGGATTTCCCACATATATCCAGGTCATGTTTTTGTGAACGTAGCCTTGAGAGACTCAAAAATCCCAACACAAATGCAGGAATAATTAAGAAAGCATCCAGCTTAATTTTAAAGCAAGACGACACGATAATGTTTATCTATGGCACCAATTAAGAACTATAAGTCATTTGGGTTTAAGGCTACCAAAGTGGTCACTTGTCAGGGTCTGTTATACAATTCGAGGTTTGATATAAGAACTTCAAGAAGAATTACTGACGTTTTGAATTGTGAATTTTCATCGGTCCTTCTCAAAAGGCAGGTGGACCAGCGTTTCGTTGCAACCTGGTAATTTCAACATTTCTTGCTTTTCCTTTGAAAAGTACCTAAACTCGCCGTTTCCCTATGTTTGTAAATTATCGAATTACTGCAGTCTAACTTCGGTATTTTTCGTGAAAATTATCCTGCATTTCCACTCTGAGGTTGAACTTAGATCATTGCACTAAACTGCTTGCTGTCTGTACTTAATTACATGATCGAGGTGTTTTTGTAATTTGCGGGAAACGCTGTTTAGCTAGAAGATCCAACTAACAATCTCCCACCGCTTCGTGGTTGCTCCTTAGTTGCATGTTTCGGTTCATATGCCATGTTGAATTCGAGTCAGCACTGCTGTTTGCCCATTTGGGCTCGAGGGTTTTATGACTGTTGGCGATAAACTTTAAGAAATACCTGCCATTCTGGCTTAATTATATGCCACTTCCGACATGTAGACACAAATGACAGTGGTGATTAAAGTGCATTTAACTCCTTCCCAGATTGCTACATATTTTCATTCGATATCCCCTATTGACGTACTTGTTAAAAGCCATTACACGAAACCTCCCCATCGTGTTACTCCGATGCCATCCAATGCAAAAGTAGGCAATGTTTATTCAGTTGCAAGTGGTTGTCACACTCGGACATGTATGAATTTTAGCTAAGAGAGGCATTCACACACCTGAAAGAAAGCCACTATGGGGTGAGTTAACAGAAATCACGCAAATGAACACGTAAACGTTCACGAAATCTTGTAGTGCAGAGCGCCATCAAGGCACACATACAGAGACCGCAGATGGAAGCACCCCTTGTTGACTTGAAGTCCGTCGTGCTTCCACGCGCACAGGCTCTCGTTGCGACGAATTGAGACTAAGCTAACCCCGAACTTTTGGGGTTGACTGTGTAAAGGACATTTTGCCTTGACTGCTACATAGCAAGTATCTTGTGTACAAAAGTTGAATCTTGCCACGGCTGCCCACCACGGAGCAGAAAGGTCAACTTCAAGTAGGCTTTTCTTGTTTTAATTGTTGATGAGTAATTCTGTTGCGAATACAATCATCATAGCTAGACGAGCGGATAAATATGGTAGGCTGGTGAGCACGAAGATCATCTAGCTTGCCAAGACTTCATATTTACAATGGCCAAATTAGAGGCTGCGAACTTTGCTCACTAAATTTTCAGTTTTGCCTAATCTTGCTCCTGTGTCTACTTATGATTTAAATTCCGCCCCGACGTTGCGCTGGAGCGTACTCGTGGAAGCATAATTCCTGTTTGTTCTATCCGTATTGGGATAAGCAAACCACTCCCAGCTAGTCCAAATAATCGTTTTAGGAACTCTGAATATCGCATCAGACAATTAGGACAGCGAAATTGAAAAATCACATTGTGGATGGAGCTAGCCCTGGAAGGGGGCAAACCTATGCATCGGGTTTGCTTTTCTACAACTTGCTGGTTAAAGTATGACTGCATTTTGGCTCACGTGACGTCAACTGAGAGAATAGAGGCTATGCATCGTCGTTCAAAAAAATTGACACACTGAGGCCGTCTCGTAGCTCGAATTATGAAGACGAATGAGTTGAAACCCATTCACGCCGTAAAGGTGAGGTCAGTTTTTTCTAGAGGTAAGCAACAAGTATTTTAAGTCAAAATATTGCATGATTTAGTTATTAGACTTTCCCCAAAATCATTCGTTATCGCATTATAAAAATAAATTATGGTCTGTATCATAAAAAAGAGGCAAGGTATCACAGCAGCAGCCACAATATGAGCAGGCATTCTTGTGAGGAAATTTAAATGACTGAAATAGCAATGATGGGTATTATTGGAATTAGCACTGGAGTAGCAGAAAGATATCTAATTAATGTCTTTAGTAGTTTGCAATTTGCCTCACATTAAACAGGAATAACTTTTCACGTAAAAAAATCTAAAACGGGTATTTAATGGGATCATAACGAACATCTTTAACCAGTAGCATTGGAATAAGTTCAAGAGAATCATTTTGGAAATAATAGACCACATATTAGGCTGCAGCAAATTATATTATGATAAATTATTGGTTTTAATTTACCCCTATTATTTACAAAAAGCAAAGTCCTCACGGAGAGCTGCCCAGGTCATTACTTTCGCCTTACCATTTAGTGATATTCACTGACATCATAACAGTTTCAACGGATTACAAGCTTCTTAACTTATAAGCAACTTCTCTACTATTAAACAAAAGAGGAAAGCCCTTACAAAATCTGAGCCCGTAGTTCACTTCAACTCAGGAAGTATTAAAAGGCGACAGTCTATGCAGTTCGAAATTGAAGGCTGCCCAAAGCTATGTTGACACTCACTGAAGTGCACAATTAAATACACGAGTAGCGGGCTAAATGACCCATGTATCATGTTGATAAATACTAGAAGTATTTACATTGGCCATAGCATTGCAGGCAAACCTTTGCCCTTCAAACAAAAGCAAGTTGCTAATTGAATGTAAAAAAATGAATAACAACTGACTGTTGGAAAATTGTTCTCTAATGCGACAAGGCAGACAAGTTGTAGAACACAGGCGGATGTGAAGATTTTTAGGGTTTATCAGCTTGGGTGGCCGAGCAGTATAGTGAGCCACTGTAATTGAAATTCAGCCAGGACCACTTTGATAGCAGTGTACGTGTTGCTTCAACCTTTAAATATTTTGCCTTTTTGTGAGATACCAACGGAATATGAAATGCATTTGAGGTGAGAGCAGAGTTTAAGGTCCAGAAATTGAAACGCTTCAGCTCTTAGTGAATTTCACTAAAATCATCGAATCCATCTGTGCAATTGTTCCCTTTATTTTGAATAAGAGCCCCTGATATTTACAAGTCAAACTTAATGGGATTCAGTTGCTTGTCTGGTTTCTTTTCCTTTATGGGCTTTCATCGACAGTAATTAATGTATGCAAATTTCCAGATCATTCGACCTAACATAGAATTGGCTCCGTTATTCCGATGTCAGCAAAAAAGCAGATAACAGACTACCAACTTTACAGAATAAGATGTGCGTCGTTTTGTAGAAGCTGACTAAAGATCAGGTCAACCTCATAATGGCTACTTTTACATAAGAAGCCAAATATCAGCGCAAAGCAAATGCACGCTTTGCTTAACGGAGGAATTTCGCTGCATGTAGGCGCAACATCTTTGCATATGTCAGAGGTCTACCGTGTTTTAGCAAGGTTTCCCGTAGTTATGAAACCAGCCAGTAGAATTAATCTAAAAGTCACATCCATGTATGAAAATCCAAATAATTTATTGCGGGGCGTCCATCGTATCAACAACTACTAAACTTTGCATAAGTTTAACTACTAAAGGCATTTACCAAAGCACATTTGTCCGCGTGTTTGGTGCTTATTTTTGGCGACCTTTAAAGGGATCTCGTGTTCCGAGTAGTGGATGCCAATCAAAAGGGGAATTTGCTTCCTTCTGCTACCTGACAGTTTTCCAATAGAAATCCTCTTTTAGAACTTGATTTAACTTAGAAAAGAACCACAAAGAAGACATAACAACGTAGTTTCTTCCTAGGCAATTCACACACACATATTCAAATCTTGTAAACCCGGGCCAAAAGTTATTATTTGTGCCACATTTACTTGAGTACCACAATTACTAAAGTAAACGAATACAATTAAATTGGAAAGGTGCAGAGTTATTATTAAATACTGAGATACCCCATGCATTGTTCTTAGTTTCATTTCCATCTGTTGAAAACTGTTAATATCAAATTTATAGCATTTGAACTCTATATTACATATATATGCACTTTTTTAATTGTGCTGGGTCACGATCATGAATAAAAACCATCACAATTCATCCATTAAGAGATATCAGCCAAATATATTGCTTCATTAGTGGATGAAGCTACAAATTCAATTTCAATTGTCACAGTAATATTTGTATCAAGAAAGGTGTGGAAGCTCATTCTCTACCAAATTTTGGATTTATGAATTTAGTGAGATTAATCTAGACCCCTACTGGACGACGCTCAAATGGCGCCGGAGAACTGGAGGCGTGTGGAACTTGGCATTCAGTTAAAACACACACTTTTCCTTCAATTAACTCTTCAAATTATAAGTGCTACTTACAATTGGGCTTACAAGGCGAACGAAACATGGCTCTTTTAATTGGGACAAATAAAAGTTAATCGTCTTGCCTCCCATGTCTCGCAGTAGATGCTGTAGTATTCTTCTGAAATCCGCAGTTAACTGACAAATAAACAGTTCACAAAATAAAAAAATTTCAGTGCTCTAAATTTTTACTGCAAATATTCATAAATGGGGCATTTCACTGGTAATTCCTCCTGTCTAAGGCGTGCTTTAGCATTTTTTAAGTCTTTGTCTTTATGTGCAAAGTTTCGATGGTTGTGCTTGCCACTCCTTTGATTGCCCGGTTGTACCTTCTTTTATTTATTTGTACCATAAAATTCATGAAGTACTTCAACGATTAGCCTTGTTCAAATTTGCGCTTTAAGTTAGAGTTTGTCTAGTACTGTGGAGGGCTGCATAGACATATTGTACAGATAACTATTTTAAAAGTCGGATGAGCAAGTAAGAAACGATATTTTTGCTATTATAACTTTGTCTTTTGAGACCGTTCTTGAAGGCAGAAAAATAGTATCTATCTGTGTGGTAAACCATATTTCACATTGCTAAGTAGATCAGCAAGGGATTGTAATGGACTACTGGTTAAAATATTTTAGGTGTTAAGTGCCCCTTTGATAAAATGAGCTGCGTTTCATTTTAATAACCAAGGCAAATACTACTTAAGCTTATTTCTAGTCCACACTGTTTATTAACAGGAACAATTTCACTGGAAATTAACTTCGTTATCGCCATTTGCTGCTCCCTGACTGAGGCACTAAATTTAACCGTAATAGTTGTTATCTTAAAAATAAGTTGATTTGCGTCCTCGCGATCTGGTTTTATCCTTTGTGTCCTCTCACTGTCGCACAATTTCTTTAATTATCAGGGATTCAACATTTGTAGTAGTTTGCTTATATAGTGTATCATTCTATTGTTCTCAAATGGGCGTGACTGGTGTGGTACGTTTGAGGGAAAAAGATACGTCCATTGTTAGTAATGAAAATTTTCACAAGTCGGCTCACAAACTTTTCGTTCTGCGTTTATGCTTTATTTACGTGGAACTACAATACCCGTCCTACATACGGGCCTTCAAAGCCTCTTTATGAGATTTTACACGATAACAAGAGCCAAATTATAAAAAAAACCGCAGAAGAATAATTGAGAAATGGCTACAAGAGTTTATATTTTATTTGTATGTGGTGTTTTTTGATGATAAAAACACAGACAGTAGCGATTTTTCAAATTACAAATCCAAAACAGGCTCACCTCGAGAGAAACACTCACTGAGGTTTATCTACACTCATTATTCAAGGAATTTTTAGTTTTCCAAATGAATTGGCAAATCAGGGCCGATTTCGATCTTAAAACTGCCTCAGACAAGCCATTAAAACTGAATAATAATGCTCAGGATATTTTCAATCACATTATGCATCCAGGTTTCGTATAAAAAAAATTATTACTAATGAAGTAAAAATTATATGGAATTAAACATCTCAGAACATTTAAGTCGAATAATTTGCATGCACCTTAAATAGATATTTCAAAAATTCTAGTTAAGTTTTAGCCACATGCTTTAAGCTTTGCCATTTCGCACAAATACTATAACATATTGTACAACTTTACAACATTTGTCCTAGCTTACCACTCAAAGGCCCAAAAATATTATGACTTTTTAACGAATAACGAGTACAAACTTGCAAACATAATTGCAAAGTTTTATGAAATGCAACTACAAAAGATGTTCCGGCGTTGTAAGTAATCGACCATCCAAGGTGCACAAGTATTCACTAATGTATGGGATTGAATTGTTTTCGTGTTCATTGGTAACTGCGTGCATATTTAAAGGTCACAGTGTGGTCTAGACGATTTACTCATTAGGAATGATTAGATGAGTTTGCAATGTAGCGACTGTGTTATTTAACAAACATAAACTCTATAATCTCCTTGGTTCTTGATCTCTCGCATGTTTCGACCTCCCACCTCATCTCGGAGTCCGCATCGCTTATGGGGGTTCATTTAATAACGCGTCTCTGTGCACATATCTTCCCTCACAATTATCATTTGGCTAACCATTCAGATGCTTGTATATTTACTAGTTCATCCAAGTTCTAATAGTTGACAGCCTCCGTCACTCATATGAATCCTGTGCAAATCTGTGACTCATAAGTATGCACAACTTCGTGTTCACAACAACACAAAAAACTCGCATGTAGAATGATCTAAAATGGTAAAATTCCACTTTCATTTTCAAATTTCATTTCATTTTATATTTTCCGTGCTGCGTCAATAAGAATTAAGAAGGTCGTGTAAGCACTCGGCCAAGGAAAAGGAAGTTCACGCGTGACCTGTGATGAGAGGCGTAAGTTATTACTGTTCACCATTTTCAAATTGAAATAAATCCGGGCAAATTTATTATAAAAAAAATCCAGGATTATCTACAATAAAATTCTCACTGAAAGTGGAATTTTGAGAGAATCTCTA
This sequence comes from Mesocestoides corti, assembly GCA_900604375.1. Taxonomy (NCBI): domain Eukaryota; kingdom Metazoa; phylum Platyhelminthes; class Cestoda; order Cyclophyllidea; family Mesocestoididae; genus Mesocestoides; species Mesocestoides corti. The sequence continues at coordinate 25,325 of UXSR01000085.1, forward strand.
TTTTAAACAAGGAGGAATGCTCAGAGATCGCTACGTATCTGCATTTCGTGGCAATTACTAACATAAATGTTATTGTGTTTTGGTTGGTAAGCTCAATTTATTGAATAGTATTTAAATTGGAATCCACAGAACCACGTGTAAACTGCTTCGGGAAATGGCGGTAAATGCTGTTGTAGCAACACAAAAGTTAAAAAAACTGAAGTTAGTGTCAAAATCGTTTGCTGCTTTGTGTCCTTTCCAAAGTACTGGGTTATATGACAACAGCACATCAAAAAAATTCCTTGTTACCCACGAAAAGCTACAAAACAACGGTGGCCATAATTTGGCCACGTAAAGGTAAAAGTTTGGATTCGACATTTCAGGCCTGCAAAATTTACAGACTATTACTGACAATGTAATTAACAAATGTTATTTCAAAAAGCAGTTTTGAGATAAGTGATTTTAAATGTTGACAAGGCATCGTGAATAATCATACTACGAATATTTTGTCAAAGTCTCCGTGTGGACATCAAAAAGTTAAGCGAAATTAAAGATTTCTAACACCAGTTGAGAAAAGAAAAAGGGCCATTTATATCATATTAAAGAATTTGAATCAATAATCAATGGCCATAATGGAAGTAAAGAATCACTATAATGCTTACTTGTAAGGCTATACTAAGTTTCTTTTCAATTAAATGTTTTATTTCTAATTAAATTCGGATTAAGTTGGAATATTCGAACGGTGTTCGGCATCCGTAAGTTTTTTAATTAAAAATACAATGACAAAGAATTAAATGCTATTTAAAATTCAAGCGTTCTGACTGAGTTAGGATACTTTCAGTATTTCATATGCAATTGTGTGTGGGTTTAGTTGGGTTTAGTTGGGATAAAGGCCGCATTCAGGATACATTCCTAGTCAAAATTAAATGAATAAGCTTTAGGCATACAGATAACGTCAACTGCTTTTTTGCAAATAAATGCAGTAGGCTCACAATCGACTTAATTTTTTAAAGGAAATTGAATTGATGTATTTTGCATACATGACAATATAAGTGGTGGACTTATTACAACAGCTTTAGAAAACTAAAAAAATATAAAAAAGGTATATGCACACACTAACAACTAATAACTCTAACACATTTAAAAATCGTTTAATAGTAATTATTAAATTGTTTTAATTGATAGAAAGATTAGTCGACCATGTCGTTTTTCAAAATTTCCTCGTTTGTAACCTTTCACTGTTGCTCTGTGGTGAAAGTTTTTGCAATTTACACTGCTTTCGATGTATTGCACTTTCTTTCGCCTTCTTGCAACAGATCAGACGTCGCACTAATGTGGACCGGGGTTTGTTTTTGCACTCATGTTCATCGTCATGCAGTTGAGTACTAGTACAATCGTTAGTACGTTAGCTGCTTATCGTACAGCTCGTACCAAGCTGCTCTTTTTATGTGCTCGCCTCTTCTTGAGTACTCCTGGTCCGTAATGACGTACCGGTGCACTGGTGCTATTTACTTAGGAAGCCTTTTTTGACGAGCCGGTCCTTAATCTAAGTCTGTTGTGCTGTGCATTTGGATGCAAAACGTGTCCGTTCTTGCTTGTGCCTACAGTACCTTTTGTAAACTTGTGATATGCCGTTCCAATGAATCCAACAAGGATCTCCTCCCCTTCTTTGCCCTGGCAACCTCGTCGATTGGTAGCACGGGCCTCTGCTTGATTTCGCCTTTCATAATATATGCCATTGATATGCATTTTTCAACACGCTGATTGCCTATTACCATTTGAGAAAAATACTTAACAAGGTGTAGTCACTTAATGCTCGCATTGCCCTTTCGCGTTCCTCCATCTAGGGATAGCACGTAATATCATGAGTGTTAACTTGAAGTATCACACCGGTAATATGCAGGCAGATTTCATGCTAAGGCACCAAAATAGTTTTATCTTCGTGCTTGTTTAATTTCAGAACTTGTGCCGCGCAATTCTTGTAGTGCCCCCAGCGTTAGAGTCCCTCTGGCGGAACTGCCTACTTTTGCGGTTTGCTAGCATGAGAATTTTTAGGATCGATAGTCTTGGTTCTGGAATGTTATTGCTCCATCTCCTTTACTGTCGTTGATTGACATTGACTAGTGTTTCCTTTCTGCGTCTGAAGGGTCGGCAATAAGTATTACCTACCCGGGTATGTTTGCATAACTTTTTGTAGGATTACATCCTGTGTCAAGCATAGCCGTGTGCTTTAGCATGGGCAAAGATTCAACAAGCCCCTAGTTTGTGGAAGGATGTGAATGCCTAGGTCGTGGTAAAATCAACTCAATTTGACTAAATTAGTATTAGTGGGAGCTGATTCCTCGACGAAACGCGCCCAAGTTGACTGATTTGTTGAAGAGTAGTCTGACGCCGTCAGTCAGTCCTACTTCATTGTTGTATATACAGGATGAGATTAGACCCCAACCCACTTAAGCTAATCTCAACCATCAAGCTTTAGTCGCCGTCAAAAAATCAATTGCATAACCAACCACGTTCTTAACTTTCAGTAGTATAGGAAGAACACGCAAGATACGACGGCGGGCCACCACACTAAGCGACGGTCTGTGATAAGGCGGCTTCTTGATTGGTTATGGCTGTTTGGCTCTCTTATCTGCACCCGTCTTAGAAGCCTGTCTGTCTCACTAGCTTGCAACTGATTGGCTTAGCAGCCACACACGCAAGAGGCTGATCGATGAACTGATACATTTTAGCCAAAAATACACGCCTTGATGACTCAATTAGTATGTCGTTTATAGGAGTACCACGTATTTTTCAAAGTTCATCCATTTACTGAGTCTGTCCCCTAAGAATGTCATCCAATTATTCCACCCTAGGAGTCACTTTTGCCAAATATGCCAATTTTTGAAGTCGTTCGAGTGGTGAAACGCTAAGCGGCTGTGCCATAAATATGGCCAAATACAACATTAAATTGGGTATAGAGAGTTTTAATGAAGTCCTCTGACAGCCCATATCGGCGATCTCCTCCGTGGAGGGAGTGCAGGATGAACCCGAAGACTTGATAATAACGGCGCTAAAGGCAGAAGATACCAAACACACTCCTAGGTTATCTTTTAGCAGCAAAGCGTTTCAATATCAGGCGGTACGCTGATTTGGTTTCACCGTTTTCGCACTTATTAGAACACTCGCTGAAAAATGTAGTATCACCTGGGGCGCTCTGCAAGCTCCCGAGCCACTCACACACACCGACTCTGATTTTGTTGCGAACCTGATGAAGTGCCGACTAACGTAGAATAAACGCCTCGTAATGTACCTGTTGCAGGCCCCAATGCCGTTAGAGATCTACACTGACACGACCCAACCGCAGGTAGCGCCTAGCTCAACTTATGCATTGGTGTAGTAGCGGTGTGTGCACAATGTAACAAGTTAGTCTCTATAGCCTTGCTAAACATTGATCCCTGAACGGACATAACTACATGAAGTGCGTTCACGCTTACTAACTGCGTTCACTGACGACTAGGAACATTGGGAAAGCAACATTGAGAGAGACAAACAACTCAGGCATGATGTGGCCGTGGAACACCCCAATTAAGTTGGCAATAGGAAAAAATGCACACGCACCTACTCTCGCTAAATTAGTCTGTTTCCCACTTCGGTAACAAGAAATTCGATAAAATCAATGAGGCACTTAAAAAGTGATGTATGAAGGTGGAAACAACGGTATCTACATCAACTGTACAAAATTACATCCACATCGCTGATTTTGCGCTGCCGCACCAAAACGTTCGGCACTATCGGTTGACGGAACTACCGGCGCTTTATTTCGGCCCCAAAGATAAATGAAGGATATGACATAAGTCCGAAGATTCGGCTAAATTGTAAGAATGCAGTAAGAAACAAGGCTCATACTCTCGCACTGATGAAAAAATGAGTGGAAGAGATAATATGGGGCAATGGCGAACACGCACACATGACTGAAATTCAAAGAAATGTAATTGAAACGGGAGCGCGTATACACATAAGTGGATAAGTAATGCAGTGATAAGGATCACACTAGGTACTGTACAAGAAGACAACCTCCCACCTTCTTCTGTTCTGTACAAAGAGGAGATAGTAAATGCAGATGTTACTTAAGGGTTTTCAGTTGATTCATCATCAACGTCGACCACAGAGTCGTTGGTTAAAGAGGAACCTACGGGATCCGAGGGATTTGAAGTGATATTTGTTGCTGAGGATGAAGGCATCGAAGAGGAGTCCGTTGGCGCCGCAGGAGTTAGGAGTGGAATGGAATTCTGTGCACCCATTTGACCGGCCACACTGTTGACAAAGAGGCGCAATGTCATGTCATGAAGGGCGCCTGGAGAGTGCGCCAGCATTGGGTATCGCGCCAACAGCATATTACGCATGGCGTTGAAGGACTCAGAAAAGACGTCTAAAAATCGAAATAGGTACAAACATGACTGCGATAAAAAGTCACAGAGTAGGGGAAGCAGTAGGGGACTTCGTACAGTTTGATGACATGGAAAAACGTTAGAGCAGAACAAGCCTGTGAAGCAGTGCCAATGGGATAGAATTTGCGGTTCAGGGAGAAATCATGGTCAACAAGTGTTTTCATTAGTAAAACAGATTTCGCGTGTTAAGGTGGCCTAATCGAGAGCTGCATTTTCTACACCTCATCAAATGCAAGTCAACGTAACGTCAAGATGGTGATTCGTTAAGGTAGTAAGGGTGGAATAATATTCTTGCAGGAGTGCAATTTTCCCTCCAAGAGATTAAAATTCACAACATAAACAGAGATTATTATTATTATTATTAATTCCAAACATGAAAATCGGCAAATACGATTAGGCTATCAGTATGCAAAGCAGGACCCAATGTGATAGCAACTCACCAAGGCCAAAGCGTGTTCAGTCTAAAGCATTGCCCCATTTCTACAGTGTCAAGGCAGGTACCACTCTCCTCTCATTGTGGACATTGACGACAGGCATTGTTACACTTGTCATGCTATTCCACGCAACTCTTCATTCTACTAAACTGACTTCCGTTAAAACAATCTTGAATTCGTAACTCCACAGTAAGCGTCTAAATTAATGTATACATTTGCTGTTAGACATTTATTGCTTACACTATGTACTGTTACAACGTTTATTGTGTAGGATAACAAAACGTAATTTGTTTACAGTCTGGATCTTCCTTGCTATTTTCTATCCGGCGTGTCTGTCTGCTAGGTCTTAAGGCGTTACTGTTATTTATAGGCATAAGGTAAAATCACTTATCCAAACGAGTAAAAATACATTCGGATTCTGCTGGGCTCAAATTTGCTATGATCACGATAAATGAAGACTATTGAGGAATAAAGTGTCAACTAATTCAAGACATCATAGAATGAGGAAAAAACTAAAATAGTGGGTAGTAAGGGCCCAAAAATGCCCATTCGTTCAACAAAAACATAAACAAAGTCATTTACTGCCGAACAGTCTACATCGCAAGCAACTTTACCAGAATCAGCTCCAGGCGATTAAGTAACATTGACAGATTCGACCAATAAGGTGCACCTTAGTAACCATTAGCCATACGGTGTGGGATATCAACAGCACTGATAGAAAAAGTATAAACATAAAGGGGCGCACTCAGAGTATCTGTAGGTTCTAAACCGAAGTATACCGACAAATCTTAGTGGCGGCAGCCCCTACTTACGAAATTTCTGACAGGCATACACAAACACTAAAAAATTGTTTGTGGTTAGAGAGAGAGTTAGGTTTAAAGGTAATGAGATGACCCTACAATGCCCTTTAGTTGCACAAGGAATGGAAAAAGGTTATGAATTCCATCTACAGATAGGAATGCAGCGCCTTGAGTGGATGAATAAAATTAAGGCAGTGTAAAAAGGGCACCATTTATGAGGTAACGCACAAACAGCTGGCAACCGCACTGATAAAATTCAAGTCAGAACTGACCTCGTCGCTCCAACCCGGCGGAAGGCGGACCCCTAGGCGCAAACGGCGATGACTCAGGCTGAAGGGCGGGTAGAGAGTGCGCCGGCAGTGTGACATACCTCGAATCAACTTGCTCTAGTGGGGTTGGGTTTACTGACGAGTAAAGCAAGCGGTTGTTCGAAGTGGCGGCAGCGTAAGCGGAAGCCATCGCCGCCATGCGGCGTCGTTGTTCTTCCTCCATCTGTTGGCGCTGAACCATAAGCGCTGCGGCGGCTTCAGGATTGTTTAAGAGAAGTCTCTGATACTCGGTCATCGGGCGACCCACCCTCTTCTCTTCTTCGTATTCTCTCCAGGCTTCAGCACGCTCTGCTTCGGATAGGCCCTCATCGAGGCGGTTCTCCAACAGGGAATCGTGGTCGTGGTAGCTGACTAACAGATTAGGCCGCTCCGATAGGAGATCGGCGAGGAGGCGGTCTTTAGGGAGGGCTGGTGGGGGCTTCCTATTGGCCGACTCAGCATCCTGAATATCCGGTTCAAAGGTGTAGAGCTCCCGTAGATCCTCTTCTTTAAAGTGGCGGTCGACCTGCTGTTCGTCGACAACACGCAGGGCCAATGATTGCTTTGTAACCTATACAAAGTAGGGGGAGGGCATGGCCAAAAGGAGCGATAACCTTCTGTCACTGTAATAATTTTAGTACAAAGTCATGGGCTAAAAATCGCACAGATTGGTGGTCTGGTAGAATGAACCAACTGAGGCAATTCTGAGGTTTAAATATATTGTTAGGTTAGCTAAAAAGACAAAGCACTAAGCAATTACAAGAATTGCTACTTGTTTGAAGACCGTAAAAGGTACGTTAAACAACCACAATGTGAAAGAATTCGAATTCCTTGATGTGCAGGAAAAACCAAACAAAAGTAGGACATTATTTAAGGCCAGTAAATGTGAATTAAGCACTTGATTGCTCCACAAATAGTTCATACATTTAGATCATAAGATGACACGATCGCTCTTATCGTGTCATCTTATTTATTGGGTTGTGAAAATGGTGCTACAACAAAATATGCTGATAACTAATTTTTTACTAAGAAATAAAGCCTCTTCATTTGACGAAAAGGTTGGAATGTGATCAGATAATAAGGTTAAGAAAATGAACATCGGGGCCTTGGTGGATGATGTTTAAAGAATTTTTAATAATGCACATGTAAACCGATTGAAAGGAAAAGGGAGAGAGGCCACAAATGTGTAATTTTCACGATTAAAATGTCACTTCGAAGAAGCCAACTAGTTTAACATAATGCAGCACAGAAAAATATACTACTACTTTTTTATACGCAACACTAAAGAAAGGCAAGGTGGGGGTGGCCACACCAGTGGGCTAAGCCAATTTATCCAGCACATGGTTAGCACTTGAACAATATGACGTTTTTATAGGCCACATTAATATGGCCTTTAACGTATCTATTGGAACGGAAGCAAATTAGTGGCAATGATTTGCTTTTACGATGTTTACCTGCCGATCATACATCTTCTCCTCCATTGTACCCTGCGCGACCATGCGGTATATGTACACAGGTTTAGTCTGGCCGAATCGGTAGCTTCTGAATATGGACTGCAAATCGTGGCTGGGATTCCATGAGACATCGAATATAACCAACCGATTAGCTGCGGTCAAATTGACACCCAGGCCACCCGCTTTGGTGGAAATGATCAACAGGCGGAAGCGCTGACTTGGACTGTTGAAGCGAGTCTGCAAGGAGTTGCGCTGGACCGCTGAAAGGCTGCCATCGATCCTTTCATAGTCTTTTCCACGACGCCAAGTATTGCGGTCCATATCAGAGAAGTATTCGACTAGGGAAGGCATTTTAAAGGTTTCTGATTGCAGAAGCTTTTCGAATTCCTGCGCCTGCTTCGAACTTGAGTCCATTTCTATGCCCTGTAGCATAAAATACGGTAATATTTATTATTTACAAACATTTAATGAAGTTATAAAATCGACAGGAGGCGACCATCACCACTACTTATATGCTGCAACTGCCCATTAAAATTCACCCCGTCGGTGTATCACGACCAAACTGAAAGCTCAAAAAATAACGGGTAGAAATTTGGGCGAGTTTTACAATATTTACAAGCCATCGTAGATATTAGGTGTCTGTTATTCCGCTAGAGAGAATATATTTCAAAACAAAGGTGCGGCGAAAAGGTTTACATGTTCATCCGAAAAATATATCAAGGTTTAAGTTAAAATATCATTTGAGAAACTTTGATTTAACTAAGACACAACAGGATCGCTGGAACCCGAATGACGTCAATGTGGTTAAGAGGGGATACGAGTACAATTAGCATGTTTGAGAAGGCCACTTACGAGCTTAAAATTGAGTTTTTAAACTAATTTTCAACGGCTCAAACCAACGGTCCGCACTTACTCAAGTGTTCATATCATGACATGGCTTGTAATACTCTTGCTTTTTATAAACAGGTCAAGCAAGAACATAGGGTCGCTATTTTGGTTACCTAGCAGTTGTTTCAGCTATCGAGTGACAAAACTCAGACGAGATTTATGAAAACACGCCCCGTTTCAGCAAATACAATTAAGGCCTCACAAAATCGTCAAGAGATCTACTAATTCACACCCACCTACACAATTTTTTTTGTGTCCTCACAATCTCTTTGCCATCTTAAACCGCACATTATCCTAAAGGTGCAATAATTGTACATTGGGTTTTAACTTAACAGGTAAAGTTATAAAGAAATTAACTTTATATTCAAGCAAATAAAGTTTTCAAAAAACCAAATAAAAATAAATAGTCTACATTTGGTCCATTGAAAGATTCCTTGCCATCAAGCTGCAATTTTTATTCTTAGCTATACTTGACTTCTAATATATGGACGGATATAGCACCCAAAACGGATAGAATTGAAGGTTTTAAATCCGACTACTCCTGTTAGCACCAACCTAGTGCTTCAATTCCAATAGGTGAGACAAAATCGGAACATAATTTATGGTAATCAGAAAATTGCGCAGCCACGTTTCGCCTGTGCAATTTATCCCAAGTGCCATAGAACAAAACTAAGAGAAATCATGCAAAAATTGTGACAACTATGGCCAACCACCCCACAGCCCATTTACTGATTATTATAATTCAGGAAGAAGTGTTTGCATGGTCAAAAAACTTATTCGTGAGTTCCCGGGGCAGTTAACCGCTACCTTTTAAGGGTACGCAGTCCTCGTCAGTGCTTTTAAGATGGTTACAAAGAAGACATTTCATCATAACCAAGTAAATTGGAACTGGTTTCAAAACATGCTGGCTGCGTGACTACTGTTTAGACTGAATGGGTCAAATTAATATCAGCAACCTTTTTAGGAGAGGGGAAATTAAAAACGAACCTGCGACATGCACCACTGTCTATCAATGGCGGCCAAAAACCATTCGATGAGATCTAGTGAGAACAGACTCTGAGAAAAGATGAGGACCTTATCACCGATCTCGGTGCACTTCTTGATGATGAAGAATAGAGCGCTCAGTTTAGCGCCTACATCTATCCGGAGATCGTATTCATCCTGATAAAGAGAATACCACCAGGGTTTGTTGCCGTCATTTTCATTTCCATTGTCGACGTTACCATTAAGCTGGCCATCTTCTCCCACCGGTGTTTTTTTTGGTGTCAAAGGATCTCGGTTGATGCCTTCGTTATCAGAGAGCAAGTCGATGACGCCAGAATCCTTCCGCATTTGACGAAATGACGCACGTGTTAAACGAGAGGAATTGGTCGAGACTTTGGTCTTGACATCGGAATCGGAAGAAGACGCTGACTTTGAGTCAGCAGAGTCGTTTAATTCAGAATCGGACCGGGGAACACTGGTCAAGCTACCACCGTCTTCGCCATCGTCAACCTCCATTTCTTTCTCCTCATCTTCTTCGCTTGATGACTCCCGCAATAGGAGCTAAATATAAAATTACCGTTTAAGAATCGGTAAAAATTGTCATCTTTCATGCAGATAGCAACGGCAAGCACCATAAGTATCGACACATTAAAACTAGGGTTAAATCTTAAAAAAAACTATGGAAAACAGTTAAAATCAAGGGAAAGCCAATCGGCATCAGAATGTATTGCAAAATAACACCAGGGAAAGGATCGACAAGTTTGTGTGATTTCATGTGATTCACCTGTTAAAGAAGAGAGCGCCCAAACCATGGTTATGAAAACCGGCAGCATAATGACAATCGCGACAATCACATCATTAACTCAATAGTTAAGCTCAGAAAATATCGTACCAAACAGACGTTACACAGCCTAGTAACCTGGATCTTCTGCTAGTATTACCACCACACAAGCCATGAGACGACTTCAGGTTCGGCACACAATTCGCCCGTATTTCTGTGGTTAGAAAGTACCCGGTCGAAAGTTTATTTACAAATAAAATACCCTATTGATATGACAAAATAATACCCATGGGGACGGTCAAAACTTACTGATTAGACTACTCCATATCAAGGAATCGATACGACGAACGAGATCAGTTTGACTAGGGCAAAAAACCAGATATTTAACAAATACCACCTTAATTTGGCCGCTTTTCTCGTTGGAAATTCTTTTAAGTCTGGCGTTTAAAATAAGATAAGGCTTAGGGAAATAATGCAAAACACCACAGACACAAAACTGCAGATTTGTAAGCCACAGTACCATTTCTCGATACATTGTGTTCTATCTCGTCATGTACGCCATTCTATTGTATAAAATAGAACAAGGTAATCACTGAAAAGTTATAGTGACACGAATCTCTACAACCCGTGTGTGACCCTAACTAAACGGGTAAAACTTGGGAGCATCACTAACTCGCTTGGCTTCTCGGGTTTCGTGCATTCGAAGTGTGTAGGGATGAGTCCAAACCCGGTAGAGGGTTTGTTGGTCGCGGAAAAGAGTGTTACGTTGGTCGTCGCCACTGGCAGACACATTCCGTTCTTTACGTTGCTGAAGAAAAGCCCGGTATAATTCGCACTGGACATCCGAAAGACGAATTTTCAACACATATTCCAGTCGAGGCGGAAGATACTGGGTCAAGCAGCTATAATCCCTTCGCTAAAAAAGAAAGGCTACCAGAATGAGATGCCTGTCGATAGGCCTGTTTGGACATGAATAAGCACAAGCATGCAGCGGATTAACAGCGATAGCGCCCGAGTGAACCCTGCATACTGACCTGATGGTGACAATGACTCATCCCCTTTTTATTGGTTACTGTTATCAAATGCCTGTCATCCGTTCACTCATCCACACACTAAGTAAGACACTTGGCTGGAGTGACGCTAATAAACGGTCGTGCCCTCTGTCGCCTCTCTTCACTCCATTCTCGGGTTGTAACGGCCTGTTAACGAGAGAGTTGTAAGGTAGTGCAGTACTACTCCCGGAATGGAGCCCCATTAAAGGGAAAGTTTTGTAAAATCACTCGAAAGGGAATTTCAGTGGATATTTGTCAATGGTGGAATATTCGACAAGCACATCGAATGCGTCTCAATGTACTGCTGAAATTATCGAGGATAGTAGTGTTAGTTTAGAAGAGTAGGCCTCCAGACGTGTGGAGTAGTTGCGGGTTGGAGGGTTCTGTTACGAAACACACATTAACTCCAAAAGTTACAAAAACGCAAGTTGCTACTGCACACAAGAACACATATTTAAAAACAATTAATACACCATTTAGACTTCATAATATTGCAATCCATGTCAAGAAATTGTACCACAGGGTAAAGACATGACTTCAGCGTAAAATGGTCCGATTAAAAAAGATCGTGCTACCTGTACACATCCATCTAGAGTTTTGAAAAGAACATGGGCGCGTTTCTTCATAAGTTGGACGTCACGCTGGGTGGAGTTTGAATGTTGACCGTTTTTGATCGGGTTAACGAAGCGATTAGCGAATTCCCTGGCAGATCCCAGTAAATTTGGCTTTACAAAGTTGACCATTGTCCAGTCTAAAAAATGAAAAACCCAATGGATCGTTTGTGTGCAAAGATAATTTTACCAGATTTGCACCTAACGCCCAAAATACTGGGATAAAGCAGGGTGAGTAAACCAAAACTACAGCACCACTAGCAGCAATTTAGTAGGCGATCTAATGCTTATTGATGGCAAAAACTGGTGTGAGTAAAGAATGAGTACGCACGCAGCGATAACGCACAATCAAACATGAATAAATGTAACTGTAAGGCTTAAATAATTAAACGGCTTCAGAGTTCTGCTCACACACTCCACGTGAACAGTGGCAATCTAATGAAGCGTGCAATCTACGGTAGGATCGTTTAGTGCTAGCCGTAGGAAAAACCAGTAATCAGTGAGCATGATGACCCAAAAATAACAATGCAGGTGATTTTCGATAGCAAAATGGCACAGAAAAAGAGCACTGTAAGGTTTCGTTTACACGGAAACAGTCCGGAGCTCTTCAAGCATGTTTGCTACGAGAGCGCCCCTATTCACAGAGTGTAGCCATGGTTGTTACGTCACCCCAAGTGAACCATATTATAATACAACGATCATGTTAATGATAATGTGCTCGTAAAAACCAACTATAACCAGCACTTACACTCAGTAAGGTTGTTCTGCAGTGGAGTCCCGGTCAGGATAATACGTTTAGGCGTCTTGAGGCTATTTATGGCCTTTGTTACACCCGTTTTACAATTTTTAAGCAAGTGGCCTTCATCACAGACCACAATATCCGGGCCTGGATCGATAAGAGCAGCAGGAATGAGTTTCTTGAAGACCTGCTTACGCGTTTTCTTGAGTAACGAGGTAGTTAGATTGCGATACATATCGTAGCCGATCAAAAGTACTCCGCCCTAACAAAGGATCAGTAAAATCAAGGTTACCAAAACCGGCATCGAATGTACGTTTAAATTCGACCAAACATTAGAAAACCATGTACCTACTATTGTTCGTGGATAACAGGCAAAATGTGAATTATCAGAATGTCCTATCGAATCTCCACAATATTTAGGGGACGATAGTAGTTAATTCTACGCAGAATTTGTTACCTACCAAAAGTATGTACAGTCAACAAAGGAAGCCTAACAAGTAAATTTATCTACCAATGCTGATAGCGTGAAATTGTTACCTGAAACATAGTAAAATAACTACTGAGGCTGTTCAAATTTGTGTCGTTACTTTCAATCACGCAAAATCTAGTCTTATTCTAACAGGACAAGAGGCTACTTTATTCAATCTACTTGGTGGGCTTTAAATATCTCTATCGTAAAGCGATGGTACTTTAATGGTAAAATATTCCTCGAGTCGCGTTATGATGGCTGTTGCAGTAGAAAAATTTATCCCAAATGACAATTTGTTGAGGAAATGAATCTCCAACCAGAACAAAGGTGTACAGCATTTGACTGCCTTCCTAAATGATATTTGACGAGAGATTCATATTTCTGCTCGCACAATGCTCAATTGTTGTTCGAAGCACCGTTTCACTGGGTACCAAAATTGGGGTTCTGCTACTACTACTTCAATTAAATACTTGAGATCAGCTACAATTTAAACCAAAACAAGATTCTTCTTGAAACGCCCGGATTTTTTTGAACTGATGCATCATAGAGCATGAAATTTTCGTTTTTAAATCAACGCTGACAACTTCTGATATCCGGGGCACTAGTAGCATTGTCGTCCTACCGAAGCTTCCAAATCATATAATCCACATAAGAACACCGTTAATAGTCAATGTCGTCTACCGACGAGCTTATCAAGTTTATTCAAACTGAAATTAAAAATGACTACTTATTGATGTCTTAAGGAAACAAAAAGATGCAACACACGCTAAAACATACACACTTCCTTGGCCACAAAACAAACACCAACTACGAAATCTATTATCAAAGTTTTTTTGAGTGAAACATCAGAATTATTTGTTAGTAAAATTGATTACTCCTATGTCACGAAGCCTCAAAAAGCTAGCGCGCAATGTCTCTGAGACTCACTTCGGAATGCCACCGTCGAATTACGTCAACCCGAAAGTTGTTCGCGGCAGCCGTAGCGAGTTCGAAAAGATTGATTTCTGCGTCTTCGGGCATCCAGTGTCGCCACTCACGATGCCAATTGAGGAGGGTATTTACCGGACAGACAACGAGACAAGTCTTGATTCCTAGGTCTTCCTCTTTGCATGTCAGGAGGGTGTGAATGAATGCGATGGTGGAGAGCGACTTACCCAGCCCCATGCAGTGGGCGAGGATGGCACCGCTGAGTCTACCATGGTTTTTCCTGTGTTCGTCTACAGACTCGATTATGTTGTCGTAGAGAAAACGCACGGCTAAAGCAAATTACAAGAGAATGGTTTTGACAGCTGGAAAGAATCTGTGAGTGTCGTGGAGTGACAATCAATTTGTGCGGGAAACCATTACTTAGGAAACTAGCTACAAATCTATAGGCAACAAAATTCTAACCACGGGGATAAACGGTCACAACACTGTGAATGATCATTTAACGGATTTTTTCGATGACAGAAACCAGGACAAAATGCACGTATTTTCATGATACTTTTCGCAACTCCTGTTTTGCAAACTCGAGCAGGGTTCCATGTTGAGTAAATTGCTCCTGTTCCTTGGTACGAAAGAAAGTAATTGAAAATAATGTAATTTGTCAGAAGATCCACTACTTTGAAAAGCAAGGGCGACCTTATAGGTAGAAGTTAAAGAGGCGTCAGTTGCCATGCCGATTCTAGGCTCCACACACAAAGCTTGAGTAGCAAGGAGGGAAGCATCGAATCTGAGATTGGATGCATGCGTGATACGAAAGTTTGCGTGTTTGGATCAGACTCAACATTACTGCAAAGATGAACCTACTCCTTGAAAGAGTTCAGATTAATTTCAAATTTAAATGACTAGACCGAAAAATTGTAATCTTTGCCAAAAAAACTACGCGATAAGGCAGGAGGCGCCTAAATCCTATGCCACAAACTTGGGTGCTTAGGGTTAAATTTAAAAGTACATGCTCGATAAGTAGAAAATGGTAGACTGAACTAATATATATGAGGTCATAGAGCAAAAAGGGGGCTTGAGGGGGTATGGTGTATAATTACCTGAATACAAACGCATGATTTTCAGACTAAAGCACTATTATTTGCTGAAAACATAAAATACTACAAAGAGGAATTGCACCTTTCTAAATCGAAATAATACGGTACACGAACTATAGTGATATCTCACCCTGAATCTGATGGGGCTTCAAGTGTTTGACCAGATCGGGATGCACTTCTACGAGGGCCTCATCGGAGTCTTTCTTGAAATCAAGCACGAGACGTGTGTTTTTCGAGGCTGATTTCTCAACAGAACCCTCTAGTACGCTGTTGTACTATGCAAAATAAAGAAATTACTGTAATAATTGCGGACTAAACATGTAGCAATAGTGTATGACAAATCCAAGCCTTCGTGAACACATTCCCCCGGTTTATGTTGACGGTGAAAAAAAAACAAATATTGAAGTAAGCTAGGCCTAGATAAGCCGCAGGCCATATAGAACACAACTACAAAACGTGATTGTTTTAACTGAATGATCGACAGCATATAATAGAAATTCCCCATGAAAGTCCATTTGTTCAATTTGAAATGTCAAACATGACCATTAACACAAGCGTCTGTCGCTTATTCATTGACATCAACCCACCAGGTAGGGTAAATACCAAACGGAATGAACCATACTTGCGAACACTCCTAGGAACTTTGAAGGATAAGTCTGGAAGTCTATGAGACGATATCAACGTACCAGCTTTTGCCTTTCTTCGAGACGTTTCCTTCGTTCACGTTCAAGGGCCTCGGCAGTTTTGGTTTCAGAAGAGAGCTTTTTATCTTTGAGAATTTTGCGAATTTTTTTTCGTCCTTTTTTGCCATCCCTCTCATCTCCGTCAACACTTCCTTCTGCTCCCTCATTACTGTCATTGGATTGCTTAGGAGACTCTAGAACCTTTTTTTTGTCGACTTTCCTCGTTCGCAGCTTGCTTTCCTCCTCTTCAGAAGTAGTGCTGTTCAAGGAGCTGCTACTGCTATTGAAGGTACTTGACGACTTTCGCCGAGGTCGACGTACACGGGACCTAAGATTTCGGCGTTGTCGACTCCTTAGCTTCACCTCCTCATCTGTTCCACTAGATGCCTTAGATAATCCACCTCCATTCTCCCTAGCTACGGTCTCCTCGCTTGAACTTGAATAGGCAATCCTTCGGCGTCGGATAACAGGCTTTGTTGAATTGCTTTCTGTAGAGGATGCAGACGATTCGATGCTGATTTCCTCACCAACAAACGTAGCACCGGTTGAGCGGGAAGCGGCACGACGAGGACGAGACCGGGAACTTAATGTCTGAACACTTTCCACAGAATCGGCGACACTAAAAGGTAGAGACGTATGTACAATTAATATACAACTACCAGTTGATCCCAATCTCAACGAAAACGTAGTTAAGTTTTCACAAGTAATTGCAAACGGTGACACATTCAAGCATTACACAGTTCATTTACGTTAGACCAACTTAATGAATCTAACAAATTAAAAATTCCTTCGATGTATTACCACCAGACTCATGATTTGGTTGAGCAATTAGGAGGTACTTCATAGTGACACCGAATGGTCGATTGTATGCCCGCTATTTCAGTGGGCCTAAAAGCCCTTTAAAAAGGCAGCTGGTTTTTAAGCGACCATTTTAGAGGGTGGAAAGTATGTGCGATTTGATGATGGAGAAGCGAGGGGCTTTTTAATTACTTCAAAGCGAAATGCTAGAAACTTAAATAGAAAAATAAACTTACCACTGCTTTTTTTTGGGGACAATGGAAGATTCAGAGCTATCCGAACTGGAAGATATACTGATTTCTACGCAGTCCAGGAAGCTGTGTTGCGACGATCTTTGAGAAGCGGGCATGTGAAGACTTATTGCAAAATCTCTTCTCCACAAACTAGTTGCGCTAGGACAAAAATTGAGATGGATGAGGAAAAACCGACTGTCAGTATGGTTCCACCGGACATAACACAGTGCTTAAATCATTTCTGTGTTCGAATTCCTTCATTTGAGTTCTTCAAGCGCACTTCGAATAAGAATTTTATCCCATGCAATACGAGGATCGAGATCTATGTTAAGGCCGAGAAGCTTTAGCGTAAGCCTAATGCATCGTCTCAGTACCTGAAACCAAAATGAACCAAATTGTAGTCGTCCATGAAAGTGTGATATACTTTACATACTAAATGACAACTTTTTTTCACGTAGTAGGCACTAGGGAGGCATATTTACACATAGTTGTGCGATTCAAACGAATTCAGAAAACCTCCAAATTGCGAAAGTAACACTAAATTAGGATAAAATTATGGTCCGCCTTGGAGCGTACGATATTTGAGCTCACTAAAACAGAGGTTGCAGAATGTGGTAATGAAGGGCTGAGTTGTATTTCTCACGACACAGTTGAATTTTTGAAAATTACATAATTACATGGTTTAGCATAACACCCGAAACACAAACAACACACAGTGTCAGTAAAAACTCACGTCAAAGGTCACGAATCCGAGAAAACTATTCAAGCCCAGTAAAGTGATAAGCAGTAGTAATGGGAGTGCTAGAACATTTGTACGGCAAAATCACATCAACAGTTGGGGAGGTGAACACTCACCAAAACTACATTCCTTCACAAAAATTGTCAATTTGATCTTGTGACAATTATACAATTTTGTTTCACGTGAGACGTTATCACCATGTTTCAGGATTGCTCCGGAAGTATATTAGTGAACAGCTCTAACCTCCAATTACCTGACCACAGTTCAATATTTCAAACATAGAACTCTGATTTGCCATGGCTGGTAACTGATAAACAGAGAATTTTATTCTGGCTTCTCTCGCTCTCAGATCTAGTCCACAGTACGAGACTTAAACCCACTAATCCTCTTCTGCTTGCATAATCGAGTTTATAGAAGGTCGTACAGTCTGATTTGCATGAGTTGCATGGTTCTGGAAGATTGTTTATTAAGAGATGAAGAGTACAATAAACAGCTTATGTGAAAAAATAACACATCTTGTTGTAGGATTATGTGTTTCGTATGTAACTTTCAGTAAAAAAAACCAACTTCAACCAATCTCGAGTATTCAAAAAAGCAATGCCTAAGTAAAGATATCGGAAATAAAATCGATGCCGCCACCACCTACATCAAAGTACAATTATTCTGAAAGTTTTGGGGAAAGATGACATCAACAAAAGCCTTTGTGCAAAACCTAACCCCCATCAAATCCAGCATGTTTTCGACTTCACGCTTCTGTTGATCTTCATGAACTCAACAACTGGTTTTTGCTAAAGTAACCCCTCTAACCTACAATGATAGGGCATGTTAATGCAGAAGACCTCTTCCCTACCACTATATACGCTGTCAATGGTGCCACTATAGAGCATGGAAGGCGATTCCTCATAAAAGATAAACGAAACGACAATACTTTGGCTTTCTATGTCAAGAATCTTTGGACTACTTGACATCAATATAAACTTTCTTTAACTGAACATAAAAAAGGTTACAAAGCCATTAAAATGAATGACTCGTGGGAAATACAAAGCTGAGGACTCACTTGTGAATTTGTAAGTTGACGGGTAGATTAGATCACGGGTAGTTCCAACTAAAGGTAAAAATATGTAGTATTTAGGCCCAAAACAAAATCCCAACAATAAATAAATCAAGACACAATCGACTGGAGAAGGGTCTATTTTGATCGGCATAAACGCAGTACTTCTTGTTACAACCATGTACAATAGGACCATGTAAAAATCTTATATATGCAGATGATCGGGAAGGAAAGGGTCTTTGTACACACCTAAAAGTGGTTTACAATGGGAAATGCAGGGTGTAAGGAAAGCGTAACTCATTTGGCGAGTAGCGGACGAAGCAAGGGAATAGAATGCAGAAGCGAACTCATTTGCCTGCCTTAGTTCCCGCCTGCGCCTTGTTTTTCTGACACATTCATGAGGTTGACTTCTGCTAATAAAGGGAATAAAACCGCCGCATAACTAAGAATGTATGGTAATTCTGGGTCATTATGATCTCATCAAAGTCAGCCTGAAGAACAAATGTGTAGCGAAAACAGATTTCATGTACTATAATTATGCAATTCTAACATGAATGATGTTACTAAGCAATAGTGGTTTACGTAAAATGCAAGACCAACCACAAAAATGCCAAACTAACTGTAGTTAAATAGTTGAGCGAAGTCAAATATCTTGTACATCAAATTGTACCTACATAATACTGATGACTAATTTTCGTTTGTCAACAAAATGTAACAAAAAAATAGCGCACACAAAATATACATTTGTTCACTGATGTTCCGTTACTTAAAACTGCAATATTTAAAATAGCTTTGACAAACATTGATGCCGTCATCGCTTCGATAATTTGGAGACACAATGTTGGTTTTTGAGGAATGGCGACACTCAAAAATCGGTTACACACGTACTGATGAAAGTTTGATGGTTTAGTCAGGTGTTCTTTAATTCATATGTATCGTCTGTAAATGACTCACGGGGCCTATTTTGGTGGGAATCTCCAACAGCGCGAATGCCATTAATGGGATTCTTGCTATTGGACGGAAGTGGTGACTGGAAGTCGTTGTTGACTTCCAAATGAGGATCTGTAGTAAGCGAATGAGAATGTGAGTTGGGGCCTCCGCAAAGGGTCCCCATGGACCCCGCCCTGTATAACGCGTTGGTGTTGGAGACTACAGAGTCTGGTGCAGCGCCACGAGCACCGTTGTTCCTCGCTTCCCCCGCATCCATCGATGCTGAGGAGTAAGATGCAGCCGCAGAACCGACATTATCGCCATCCAAAGAAGGTGTGACAAGACTTCGTCGCTTCCTTTTGGAGGACGCAGATGAGGTCGAAGAAACAGAATGACTACCACTTAAACGTCTTCGCTTAGCAGTAGTGACGGGGACAGAAACTGTCAGATGCGGTTGGGGACCTGTGTGCCCATTGGGAGGCTGCTTGGGAGCTTCGACGTCATCAGTCAAGTCAATTGTATCAGTGACTTTTTGTGTTGATGGCACAGTATCTCGGCACAAGGCAACATTGGATGGGATGGAAACCTTTTTCTTGTTGTCATCTTCAACCCGAGCAACAACATTGGCGATCCGACCCAAAAGATGGAACCGGTAAATACTCTGGAACGAACTCACAACTGCCTGTATTTCCTCGGCTGTTCGTGCCTTAGCTAGATTTGCTTCCACGCGTTTGATGTCACAGCTGAAGGTCTCGACACAGAAACGAAGAGATTGAATGACAGGACGAATATTTGCAGGCTGAATACTTGAAATCTGGCTGAGGATGTCTGCGATGTCGGCGTTTTTCAGGTACCACTCAGAGGTGTTGGAGTTGCAAGAAAATGTTACATTTGGTGATTTGACGACCTCGGACGCTTTTACTGGCTCAGTCTGAGACTTTGTCGTGGACTCTTTAGGGAAGATTTGACACGCCAGAACATTTGAAATAGGCGTTTTCTGCTGTGACTGAGCAGGTGTTTTGCCTTAATGAAAAGTACAAGGCATTTAAATGGAATCGAAACCATATTAATATCACACATGGCGGGCTAATCAGTCTGAGGAACCACTATTTTGATACAATGAAGTAGTTGTAAGCAAAAATGTCATTTACAGACAAGACTTCCCAGAGGAAAGACCCCAAACCTGCTAGTTTTCATGCTGTCAAGTCCTTACATTAAATTACATGCAAATGATAGCTAATGGATTTACAGCTTACATGTTCCACAATGCCAGAATACTTCTTTAGAGAACGATGGGTAGTGTAACTAACAGGACTCTATAAAGCGGCCACTTAACTTAAAAACTATTCAAAGTAGCCAATTGTATGTATAATTAAGCGTTCCCTTACGTCAAAGAAATGTAGGTTATTGTGCCTGCGAAGAAACGAAACACTGATATCTTAACAAACTTTGGAATAACTCGAAAAAGGCCCATAGGAACGAAATTTGAAGGATCAATGAGATGAATAAACTTACCGGTCTGCTTTGGTGCAGAGGCAGGGACATTTAGGAGCCGAGAAGCAACTGACAGTTTATTGCGCTTGATCTCGGCACGCTTTTTCAACTGATCGTTTATCGACTTAATGCGCTCGAAAATCTAAAAATACAGAGCAAAACAGCTGCCTAATGCGCAATGCGGAATTATGATGCGTCAATTAGCAAAAGTAAATCATGACAACCATCGACATTAACATACCTCTGAGCAATCCTGTTGCAATGGAATTAAAGTTGAAGGGTTACATATTAGACAGTTCCAGGAATCCTCATCACCGAGGTCCTCAATACTGTGAAGAAATGTTCTGCCAAGATTGCGTTTTATGCAGCTTTTGCAAAAGGTGTTAGAACAGGAATCGCAGCATATGAGATCGCCACCATCACCACACCAACGACAATTTTCATCTTTCCCGTCTACATCTTTAGCAAAATTGCCTTTCCCATAGAATTTCAGGCAACGCTAAATTGAAATAATAGTGCACTAAAACATCTTACTTTGCAGATAATAACACTCAGATGTGGGTGAATTGCACAAGCAAAGGGGCTGATACGAACTGCACAGCTCGTGCACCGTACAGTATCCACGCCGCCAGGCTGAAACGGGGTGCTGGTGGACGACCTTCTAGGCAGCGCACCGTCCTGTAAATCAAACTGTACAGAACACCCCTGCGAATCTTCGACGCCAGCGGGCTGAACGACGGGAGTTCCATCCAATAAAACAGTGTTGCCTGTCGCGTCTGTGGAGAAAATTGGCTGATCGACAGCACCATCAACCTGTGGACCAGCTGTAGTAGATTCCGAATTTACTGGCTTTGAATTATTAGAAACAAGCGAGGTACCAGGGGAGTCATGTGAACTTAATCGCACTAAATCCTGTCCAAGTACAAGTTTAGTAGCAGCTGGTTTTCTAAAATTTTGGGAAGGCAGAAACCACATCTTACTTCCTCATAATTCAATATTTCAACATCAAAAGCACAACAGAGAAAACACATAAAATGCCAAAAGCGACAAAATAAAAAACCGAAACAGAGCACCACATTCAAACCAATCCGATCATACACCGCGGTCCGGAGACACGTTAGTAGAAACGCCGGAAAGGTCACCCTGTCCCTATCATTCAAGATCGGCGCATTTAAATCTGAAATAAGGGTCGAATTAGCATATTACCACCAAATTTCGGCAAAAGTCTGAGAGTATATTAATAAAATTTAATTAGAAATAAAAAACCGTTAATTTTAGTGAAAGTAAATGGCCAAGCGCTAAAATTTTCAGCATGCTCCAGTAATGCCTAAATATCGACGATAATCTTTGATGAATTAATTTCTTTCCTCATCCTTCAAAAATTTTCGTACATCATCATCCGTATTTATCCCCAGATTTTTTTGTTATTAGTAAATTTGCTATCGAGTATAAATAACCAAATTAATTCAACGTAATTTCACCCACTAATTCTTTTATTGCAAGTGCATTTGCAGCCAAAACTGATAATTGTCTTCGTTTCTCTTATGTTATTATCCTGTTCATAATTAATTCATCTGTAATAACTGTTCCTGGAATCAAACCTGCTCCTGAAATTACTGGTATCCAGTGCAAATTTAATCTGACGCATCAGTATGTGTAGGCAAGTAAATGCCCAATTTTCACTAAGCACAAGTGTCAGGAATAAATGGAAAATCAGTTCGTGAATAAAGGCCTTTTTCATCATTCGGTGCAAAATGTTCCTCAAACGTAAACCTAATTATATTTAAAATAGCTTGGAAATAAATGACAAATTTTTTTATATACCCGAAGTTTCATATGTACTTGAAGTCAGATTGAAAATGCTACAGTTTTTGTTAGAATTATTTTTTTAAGGGCAGCTGACTGTAAATAAGGATTGCCTGTGAACCTAACGTCGAGAATTAATTGCTAAAACACGTAATATAATTAATTAGAAGACCTCGTGACTTTAGAATAGCGCTTTTATGATTACGCAAATAAATGCAACTTGAAATTATGCGTAGCCAACCCCGAACACGCCGGCATACGTGTCATAAATTTCTTACATTTTCATGCACTTCTACAAATTTAACCGTCGTCTTGGGCTTTCGCAGAATTTCGGTGTTTCAGTTTGTTAATGGGAATTTTCTTTTCCTCTACTGTTCCTGTACAGACAAACTATCTTCTCTGCTGTTTGATATTGCCACAAGAAATAACTATTAATTTCGTTATTGTTGTTGTTGTTCGCATTATTATAAGTGTTCACACAGCAGATTTTGCACAAACACACATCGACACAGCAGTTAACTAACATTGACGCATTATTCGTCCACCTGTTGCTGTTTATCTTCCTTTAGCGTGCAATTTGGCTTTTGCCGTTTGATGATTTAGGAACTGGGTTTGTAAGCAGCTGTCTAAGCGGTTGCCAGTATTGGGATTCATATAGCCTTCGAATGACAATTGTTAAAGAAAATTCCAGTTTTTCGGTTCAGCCGTTGGTGTCACTTGTGAGGCCACTTGTCACTTGTGTGAAAGATCACACTTCTGCCAGATCACACAAATCACCAAAATCAAGACTCATGGAAAATTAACCTCTGCCTTTAAAACCGTTTTAAATAGGGATTTTTGGTTTGTGTATGCAGACTTCCGACCTAATTCCAAGACTAAATGCTAAGTTAGACATTTTTGAAAAAAATGAAATCTTGTAACCTTTCATTAGCATATGATACCTCCTACCATGATGTTTGCTATTGCATTTAAATGATAATTTTATCAATTTTGTTAATACACTTATTCATATTCGAACCACAGTGCGCTAATGTGATACAACAAAATTATTTTTTGATCAGCAACTTATGCACGATTTGTTATTTCAGGTTCTTGGAAGATTATAATTTCGGCGCACAAATTTTAACAGAATCCTTCCCAATTTTGGCTACGACAGTCGAATAGCGTTCATGTAAAGTGGGAGTGTGTTGATTCACACTCGCTAATCTGATCACTCCACCCTTCGACAAAGGGTCCCCCTTTTTGCAGAATGTCGCCAGCCGCGCGGATCCCCAACTCTCCCTTCATTAGCCCGAATATTTATCCTGGATTTTCCTCACACCTAGGTTTCAATGTTAAAGTATGCATGACCCACACATCTGAGGTATAAATATACATGGGCAACTGCCACTCACGACACACCACAACCAACTTGGTTGAGCTCTGAAGTAAATCGTTATGCCCACGTCCTCTCCGATCTTCATTGCGGGTATCAGTGAAGCGTAATCGAGCCAGAGTTGATTCAAGACCACATGCTGAGGCCCACGGCAATTGCAATATTGGGTCCATAGAGTCGCTCGACGCAAACTAACACAACTTGCAACATTTGGTCTTACTTAAATATTAAAAAAGACACATTGTTTGCAACTGAAATTTTCTCTTCACTGGCTACGTGGTCAGTTCACTGTAAATTTATGAAGTGTAATTGAAAAAAAATTATTTTCAGTGCTTTTTAAAGTCTTGGATGGGTCTAGTTTTTGAGAGAAGGGTCGGAGGAGTTCCAAAATTACCGCTGGCGTAGACCACGCTTTCAAGTTTGTTACTTGAGCTTCCGAGTCACCAGTCATATACCAGTTTGCGAGAAATAAGTTCGATAAATACATTGTAGTACTTCCTTAAGACTAATATTAAGGTCGCTTCATTCAAAAGCTTGCTCGTTAGTTTCAGACACATGTTAATTTTGGGAATTACCTTCCGTTCATTTAACAAAAAAACTTTAGCGAACACCCAATTATAAAAGCAAAATTTATTATGTATTGTCAAAAATCTATTTGAGATATTTTGCACCACGGTAACCTTGAGATGCACAAGAAAAGATTAATTAATCTTAACCCGTAAGTTATATAATTTTATGCATCTAGCTCCTCGGAACTGATTATCGAAACCGCCATTGTAATCAAGGAACCAAGACTAAAATAAGCCAAATGAAGCAACATTTTTAGTGAAAAGAGAATTCCTATACTTCTGCTTTCTTTGACCATGTAAATAAATCGAATGTACGTGTTTTCCTACATCGCAAACAACGTGTTAATGAAGGAAATGTTACCTAAATGAGCCCTATTTTCACAGGTTGTTCAAACGTGATCTGGAGCGATAGTAGATTACATCTAGAGATAATTTGGAAAGTCAGTTGCTTAAAAGGAATGCCAACATACTTGTGGTAATCAATGATAAATTTCAAATCTTGTTACGTGTTGTCCACGCCATGTAAACATATGTAGCAGTCGCAAACTATTCATACGTTAAGCCGATCCCCGTCCATTTTGAAACATTGGAGGTATCGACACTACTGCTACGAAAGATCGAACCTAGGATGCGCTTGTACTAGCGAATCGCACGATAACCTGAGACTGTTATAACCTAACCCATAGGCTTGGGCCCTACACAAAGCCCAGCCTCTTGTGGTGGGTGGTAACATTAAAGGGGAACAGGCTACGACGAAAACCGCTGGATCGCATCAGTGCCAAATACAAGAAACTGCCAAGGACGGAAGTATTTACTTCTGAAGTTTTATAAAATACAAGTCGGCGAGGCGAAACATGTTAGAGTAGTAATAAAAACGGGTTAAAAGTGGTCTTCATCGCCACCACAACCATCTTGAAGTTTCTGGCACTTAAGGTTCTGCACAAAGGCGAAAGCATCGAATAGGCTGATGAAGACGTTGGATGGATCCAGTAGTTCGAACAAGCCACCGCGTAAGAGGTAATTTTGCACAGATTCTATAAGAGAATAGTGTATTTGTAAGCCTGTAGACACATAAAAACGCATTAACTGTTTCTTAATGATAATCAGCGTAGTGAACCAAGGAAGACCATGTTAAGAGTCCCGAGAATGAACACAAATCAACAGGATATGCTAGAGAGACCAACGCAAGCAACTAGTTTCGACTAGTAAAAAGCAGCAGAATAGGTTACGTCGAGTTGTCACATTCTGTTCTTGCGACTGTTGAGAACTGTTTTAAATAAGCCTAGCTAAATAATAATTGCTATTAGGGACACAACAACAATCCTGGAATACGAGACTCAAGAGGGGGTAAGACCGACAATCTGGCGTACTTGAAGGCATACTATCATTACCAGCTTAGATGCATGTGAAAATTGTGGTTGAAGAATAGGACATAGATAATGTGATGATGAAAACAGTAGTTTTCTGAAATTTTAAAATTTATAATGAAATCGACTTAACATGGAAAAACACAATGTTTGAGATGCACTAAACGGTCTTCGCCATTTTCGCAATTAATACCGTTGCACCAATCTGCTGACGTGTAATTAATTTGAGGCTAAGATCATTTTCAATAAAAGACAACTGGTAAGTTGAAAATGAGAAAAGGCAACACAAAACTCACTTGAAGGCGATGCCAGATATACGTTGACACCCACTTCATTGAAATCTGCTATTAGCTAGGGATAGGAAAGGAAATAACTAAAATATATTTGACTGATGTTGTCACTGGTGATGGTAAGGAGCTTTAATGTTGCCAGAATCATTCATCCGCAAAAGGCGCTCTGAAATAAGACAGGATTTTGGAAATTTAGTTCTCATGACAATAATCGGTAAGGAGCTCCAGAACCTTTTCAGCAGTGACCTGGTGTGGAGATCACATTGGAAACCATGAATAGATCGGAAACACCCAGAGTTTGGGTTCGTAGGATCTCGGAGTGCTGCTCCTAACAAGGATGATTGAGTTTATTAAAGAAAAAGCGTAACACCGGAGCTGCGGAACCGACTGCACTAGCGAGATCAATGGCTTTGGTATATCTTTTTGTTATAATTTGATTGTGCGAGGCAAAAAGCATGTCAAAGTATTTGTATGTCTAACATTGTGGCGAGGCAGCAACACATGGGCTGCAAGACGAATGTGCGCCAAAAAATTGTAATATGAATCAGCACAACCGGAATTGAGAATTAAGCTTCACTTAGTAAAACAGGTTTAAAAAGATGAATGGGTTAACAAACAACAGTATACTGATTCGGATGAGAGAGGTAGTCGGTAAGTCAACCTTCATGAAATATTTACACAACAAGCAACCTGAGAAGTAATAATTGAGAAATGCCACAATTCAAATTCTGAAAACTGGTTTATCTGTGGCAGCAACAGATACCCACCATTTTGAGAGCGTTAACGCCGACAAAATCAATAAAGTTCCAAGCAGAGCAGTCGAGAATAAGGTGATTCAGAGGGACTTTGTCAAGCAGCGTTGAGAGATGACAAAGAGCTGTCTGCTTCCTCTTCAGTGCTTCCAACTTCAGATTAGCTTGGGTGCGTTTTGTTGTGCGGCAGGGACAGCAACGGGAGTGACATCCGCCTACCGGCTCATCCAAGTCCTCTGGACTACAGGTCCCGTCGCCAAGTTGGATATCTACCAAGAGGTGAGGCTTTGGTTGATAATGTTTGGATTATGCCAGTCATCACCTAGACACACAGCTCACACATTTTACGAATTTGCTGCGATAACAAAATATATCTGAGTAAGATGAACCGAGGTTTTTAACATGATAATGCTCAAAGAAACCACTTTCCCAAGGGCAAAAACTTGAGGTTTGGTAGGACCCAAGTTTGGAAACCTTTCGTTTCAATGAAGTTTTTCTCCCCCCCCCCCCCCGATTTTTTTTCCAGTGAGATAATGAAGGTCCCTTCAAGGAAACGTGGGTTTTATTCAAAGGAAGAGTCGATTAGACAGATGCAAGCTTGAGAGAAGAAAGTCCAAACGCCTAATTTTTTGAGCAAAAATCAAGTTTGGGCTCGGGAGACGCCTTGCAGGCGCATGACTGGAGCTCTTGGGCCAACAACAGCAACAACGGGGGTGAGGTCCTACCACTGCTATTGCGAGTTTAAAAATGGATTTGGGCCTAGGGCGCCGACTGTAGGAGCACGGGGTCAAGATAAAGGTAAACAGCCAGGCGTACACAAAAGAAGGGCTCAGCCGAGACATGCGGCCACCTCAGCATTCACTCCTCGTTGGCAGGATTCTGTCTCGTCACGTCGATATAGTTGAGTGGTGTGAAAGTGGGTGGAGGGGGACGTTTCTGGGTTAGAGGTTCAACTTAAAAATGTCACGTTCAATGTTTAGTGTTCTCGAACATTTAAATAGTTATTAGATAGTCTAAATACATGCCACACGATAGGAGATTCTCACGAACAAAAAACAACGTTCTGGAAAAAGTGGCATGGTTCACACAGTTCACAAGAACCAAACAAAAATTACCTCAGATTCTAATTACAAAAAAGAAATATTGCACTTGATAAGAACGGTTACCATGCAGAGGGTGCGAAGACAGCTGCAAGTCCTGTTGGCTATGCACAGATTTTAATATTGCTTCAGCCTCATTTATTGTGCAGACAAGTTTCTTTTTGCAACAGATGATAGGACGGGGATCGAATCCGGAGGCACGGATGACGGATGCGGCGAAACGTTCAGCCCCAGCGTAGAACAGGTCGCCTTCATATCGGATGACCTTCACTTTTGGGACTTCGACACACTAACAGACGGGACCGTTGAAATTTTATTGAATGGCGACAGGATGCACACATAACAACATGAACTTACGTCTGCATACGAGTCCACGGGCTTAAACACCTCTGTCTTGTCAAACCTGCCAAGAACAAGAGTGTTTGACAACTGTGCACGAATGAAAACGGTCAGCACAGAAAACGTAATGCCGATTATGAGGCCGTAAATTACGTCCAGAAAGACTGTAGCAACAAGCGTGACTGCCCAGGAAGCCTAGAAAAATTAAAGTCAATTTATGATACTATCGGAGAAATTAGCGCACAAAAGTGCACTGGACATACGAAATCCCAAATGGAGTAGCGCCACAGACGTTTGATTTCGGCGATTTGGTTGAAAACATTCCGAAGAGCCACGAGAATGATTGCAGCGAGACAGCACTATAAGGAAGGGAATAAAATTGGCGTTTTCTTAACGATTCCCGTGGACACAAGGTAACGTCCTATATTTTATAACGTTGCCAAACGCAATTATATTGCTTTAGGTTCAATATTTGTGTAATTTAATGAATGTCTAGGAAACGCCAGGGATAATTATTCAACACCTCTAGGACAAGGTAAATTATAGAACAGGGTATTGAGCTGGTTATGAGAATGCAAAAAAACAATAGCCAATCCAATGTCAGTCATCCTAATTCTGCGGCTCCAAAAGACACGCCATGAATTTGGCGTTAGCCTTAAATGCCTTAAGTCATGTGACATAAAAAGCTAAACACTTTTTACCACTTGCTTGCTACCACCTAGACAAATGTTTCTCACGTAATACACTTGACGCGAGACGGGCAAGCAGATACGATTTAATCAACTCAACAAACAGTGAATTGGATGTTCAAAATGTGAAACAGAAATCATCCAACCAAACGGTATTAAAACAACACAGTTAAGCAATATAAATTAGAGTATCCCAATGCCACATTATGCTAGAGATTTGACCGGTAAACGTCGGGCGACGGATTGTTTTACCAGAGAAAACGACGGCTGAATAAATGGAAAAAAAGTTCCATGGTGAAAATTAATAGCAAAAATCACTCTGGGAAGGCAACAAAAATTAGGTAAT
This sequence comes from Mesocestoides corti, assembly GCA_900604375.1. Taxonomy (NCBI): domain Eukaryota; kingdom Metazoa; phylum Platyhelminthes; class Cestoda; order Cyclophyllidea; family Mesocestoididae; genus Mesocestoides; species Mesocestoides corti. Next base: position 54,836 of record UXSR01000085.1, read on the forward strand.
TAACAAAATATACAAAAAAGTTTCTTGACTATTTAACTCGCGAGGAACACATGAACAAATGTTGTGTGTACAAGCTGCGTCTTCTGGGACTAGTTTTAGGGCTATGAGGGCGGATCGACTCTAGGCCGACAGCTTTAATACGAATGGTGGATTGCGAATACACGGCCGTAGCAGAACAAGACAAAATGGGGCTATCAACTAGCCTCACGAAAGCGAAACGCACGTTTGGCACATCATAGAAGAGTGGTCCCGCAAAGAGAACGACCATCAAAACGACAAGCGAAGAAACAACTCCAGTTAGCTGCGTCTTTGAGCCCATCGTCACCTGAAGCGCTGTCCTCGAGATCGAAGCCGTCAGTGGATACGTTTGGAAGAAGGAACTCGCCACGTTAGTCATCCCATAGGCCACTAGCTCCTGAGAAATGGGGCAAGAGAGCCAAGATATAAGGCAAGTCGACAAGCAGAAAAGGCCCACTGAATACTTTGAGCAGAGGAATCTTGCAGAAATACATCAATCACGTAAGTAACCGGGAGTGATTGTCTGATACCAACATTTGGCTGCGTCGGCACTTTTCCATCAGTAACACATTCTCCACAAAACCCACGAACGCTAAGAAGCGGCTAGTTGGGCAACAGTGCATTAAAATGCTGACAGAATATCCCCTTCTTCTACTTAAACATGATTTTAGAGCTGTTTGATAGATTTACACAGTCGCTAAACATAAATATACAAAAAATCAGTCATTTTGATGCCGTTTTCCTAGGCGAAAGACTTCTAAGACACCGGTAAATTGCTCTTTTGCCAAGTCGAGTGAGACCACAGGCCAATAACGGTAGAGATACCAGAAAAGTTAATCTTGTCGCAGTTATTTGGGGCTAAACATACTCAAAGAACCAATGTTGCGTCACTGAAACCATAGAGACTGGCAGCAAGTTTCCATTTAACCTTCGAAGTAAAATATTTTTAATCCGAAACAAATTAAGCAAAAAGGATTGCCGCGAAAAATCTTGGTGAGGAAGTTGACGCTTATCATACCGTTCCCAAAACACAAGCTATCAAGGTTAATAAAACTCTTAGCTCGCACCACGAGTTAACTAACAGATAAAACATATCGTCCATGGCTAAGTTAGTCTAAATTTACAAAGTTACAATAAACCAGACAACAAAAGATGTTACCTGATTAGGATCCACGGTGTAGCCCTCCTTACTTGCATAAAAAGAGGCCAATGAATAGGATAAGGAGTAGGCAATGAGAGCTATCACAAACGCATCGCCGATAAGTGAACCTGCCAGGGAAATGTTCGGAATTGAAGGTTCGGGAAACCTTAAAAACAGTGAAAATGATTAAAGTTATGAGCTGCTCAAACACCCAAATCGTACCAATGCGATTTACTTTGGAAAGGCCACATGTGGAAAGGGGTAAGAGATAGGACAATGTAACACTTTGACTTGGAACAATTACGTTTCATGTTTCAAAACCTTTGCGGAATACCGAAATTTAACGAGGAATCTTTACCCCAAAATCTGACTAAAAAGAACTGGAATAGCAGTAGAACCAATGGGCACATACAATTAAGTAAATTGCACAGGTAGTTTAGATCACATAATTTACTCGAATAGAAGAGTAAGTATATCATGATAAATCTAACAAAACGGTTTTTGCGAAATTAAGGAAGGGATAACTTATAATTGACTCACCCAGTAGGAACAGTACCGACTACTCGAACGTTGTATTCGGTTCCTAATTTGAGATAGTAGGAGGTGATTCCACCAAAGACAATCTAAAGTAAGGATTTTGTGAATTAGTAAATCAGAAGTACCTTAGTGGTTTAAGAAGTTCAACGCTTCAGTCACTAAGAGAGACAACTGTTACAGGCTTGTTAGTTTCCACTTACGTCGTGATTGACACGAAATGTCAGTGTTCAGTGACATATTGACTACGAAATTAGTTACGCTGATGGTTACAATATGGGCTAAAACCACCTTACTTTTGCTCTTAACCCAATAAATTAATGAAAGCAGAGAGCAGCTCCCAATCTTAAATATTTTCTTCTCATTTCAATTATTTAAAAATTCATATTTTGAGATGCATGTAGTCCCTTTATTGCTGATGCACCTCAGTAAATCATTCATGCGTTTTTTTCCAGCATCCAGCAAAAATCGATCCTAGAATCAACCTATCATTTACTTAGCATTTTGGATGAAATGGTTTCGGTGTGTGTGATTACGTAAGTGTTCTTGATAAAATTAACAAACAAACTCCTCAAAACTGATCGTGCAACTATGCATCAATCACTGATACCATTAAAATAGATACTCAATGCTTGTAGAATGATGAACACGCTTGTCAGCGCAGTTAGGTGTGAGGCCTCAGATATAAACTTTCAACACGGGTACGGATGCACTCAAGCTAATAACGTGCTTATAATAATTTTTAGTTCATAGAAAACGCTATAGTGCTGCTTTTTTTACACTAGGCGTACAGCGATTGTGACCTGGTCCGAGAGTTGCATTCAACCGGTAAATTTGAGGGTGGATAGCTCGTGGTCAATTTAAGTTGGGCGAGCATGTTCGACGATCTAGGAGAAGTAAGTCGCCGAAACGTACAATCAGAAGCTCGATCGGAATCGGGACCCTGATGCGCTTTGTAAGGGGTGGGTTCACCCAAAGTTGGAATGTGTACAGGACCATCATGCAGGCAAGGGCAAGCCCAAAAGTAACCCAATTTGATTCAGGCAAATTGGAGCAGATCCTGTAGAAATTCTAAATGCAAAACAGAATGTCCGCAAATAAATCCAACCGGAAGACGTTTTTAATAAACACTTTGTAAAAATGCCTATAGCCAATTAGGTAATTTGGCAAACCTTAGAAATCTACCCGATCCAACTGTTGCTCAATCTATTATAGTGTTCCTGCCGAGTATTTATGGGTACGCATAGCTCATGTTATTAGTGTGTACTTAAAAGTATGCATTTTCACAGTAGACTGGGAACCATGGCTCTGGCCTTCAAGGGGCCATTCAACACATCCGAAGTGTTCCGGTGGTGTCTGAGCAATCTGAACGAATTAGGGCTCAATCGCCTGAAGGGAGGCACTGACACTGTAACGGGCCCGGAGGCAACAGACTTCGACAGCATACAGCCGACAGCCTAATCAGCTAAGTTAACACATAATCATCGCCGAAATTCCCTATCTTAAATTATGGGTAGCAGCGAAAAATATATAACGGCAATTTAAAGTATCACGAACCAGACGAAGAACTTTTCCTAGAGAAGACGCAGTAACATACCATAGGAACATTATAAAGCCCAGTGCTCTTCTTGATATGAAGACCAAATACGACGAAGAGTTGTGACATGCCCACGTGGATGGAGGAACCAAGGATGAAACCGGAAAGCATAGGCTGTGATAGCAGTTGAGTCAAGAAGCCAAGTCGCAAAATTCCCATCGCTAGCTAAAATTGATGATTTGGGTATTGTAAAAAATCAGACGTCACTAAATTATGAAGGTTAATTGACATTCTCGTGTTTACGGTGTCACCTACAACCCTGGGCGCTCCTGAGCGTTGTGCACATCTTTTTACATGCATAGAAAAAAGTGCTTTCAGGTGATAATATTGTTAGTCGCAATTAACATACACAAAGCTATGAAATGCAGCGTTCACGGGACAGTGGGAGACTATTTTACGGAATAAACTAGCTTGGAATGATTTCACGATTAAATTACTCAGGATGCAATTAATTCACGAGGAAATATTAATTCACTTCAGAAGGTGTGAGCTTGAAAGGACACAATTCACAGCTAAATTTTAGATAGGCCTCATTCCATGATTTAAATCGGTAAGATTGCGCAAAAAGGCGAATAAATCAATGAAAAAGTAAATTTTCATGCCGTTATTTGGTACGTCCATTCTGCAGAATCGAATAATCGACCTCTGAGACTGCACACTTAATTCGGAGGTCATGTCAACATCTTCTGCGTCAAAATGGATTTCTTCAAAACACATAACTAATTACATTAGCAGTAAGAGGAACAAAAAGCACAATTCTGGCCATAGCGGTATTTACTGTAATATGCAAATTTAACTTTAACGGATATATGGCAAAAGTCAATGTCACAAAAAGGAAGTCTTTAGTTTTCCACATCACACTCTACAAAAAAAACAAACTGGTCTACCAAACTTATTCACTTCAATAAGTTGATGTCGGTTTTCTACGAACTGAGATGTCTTAAATAGAATGAAACACCACGAGGGCAACAACACGCTTTCTAAAACGAAAACTACGACACGTACACATGAAATTTGCTTCTTCCGACCAAGTACATGTCCACGTCCGAGCTTTGTGTGGACCCGCATATCTTCAAAATTGAAAAATAACTGTTGGGTGGAACAATGGAACATAAACCATTCTATCTGAGACATTTTGGCCCCATGCCCTCTCAAGTCAAGAAGCGTGTGACAGATCAGTCAATAATTTGTCTACTTGCTAGACATACATGGTACTCTGGGAGTAGTTTTTGCATTCCAAAAGCGTTGAAAGACACGCAAAAGTCAGTCTAGCCTCAAAAGAGCAAAAATAAAGCGTTTTTACGAGGGTGAATCGCCACCAGTGAAACACGAGTCGAAGAGAACGGCTGCAGAAGTCGAACTTAAGTCCAAAACCCAGACTGGACAATTCACATTACCAGTAACGCTACGACAACGAAATTGTTTCATGCAGACGAAATCCTTTGTGAGTTTGCATTATCGGTATTATGCAACTTCAAAAAGATGGTTTTATTTGTAACAATGAGTTAATGAGGTTAGTAAATTCCTAGCATTGTTGCAGAAACAAAAAGACAACGGCTCAAATAAATTATTGGACACCCTTAACAGAGTTATTCCACGGGGTGAACGTTTTTGAGAAGTTGATAGGCCGTCGCTTCCGTGTGAGGGAACAGAGCCCTAACTTAAACTGCTTGGCAGGTCACTTGAAGTTTCACCGAAAACAGCCGTGTACTGGAAGAACCATAATTAACCTTACAACTAACTCTAAACAGCAGATTTTTACTTGGGGACATAGCATGACGAACAGCGTGATCGTCTTGGTGCTGCACATATAAGAATATTAATGTCTGATCTGATACCCAACAATTCTCACTGAAAGACCGCTGGCAAAACATTAAGATTAAATTCCAGTGCATATTAAATATTGAAACAGTATTAAAATGAAGTTGCAAGAAGTGAGCCATGAAATGGCTGGGATGATAACGCGAAATGATTGTTTTTTCTATTCTAAACACGGTCACACACATACCACCAAAGCCACCATAACTTGTTTACGGAAATCTGGGCCTGCAAAACAACTGAACCAATTAACCCGAAAGGTAAAAGCAAATAAACAGCAAGAGCTAAAACTGGGAAAACCATTCTTTGTAAATACCAGATATCTGACGTTTTGGCTTCTATTATAGCTACACATATTTTATACTAGTAGGATGGGCAATATTTGATAAAAACAATTTACAATGTCCTCATTACGAAAACCAGGCGTGGTGGCCTAACCTGTATGAGTCCGACGATCATTGCCAGTGCCGCGGCCATGACAACTCGAGCAGCGACATCGACGTCCTCTTTCGCCGCGGTTGAAGTCAGGTTTGTCAGTCCAGACATCGTAGCAGGGCCTAAGACTACAAGATGGAAAACACTGCAGTACAATGACGGACCTATATGCATTTGCACAAAAACTATTGAGCTGTAGGCATTACTTGATTCTAAAGTCCTTTTCGCTAGAGTTTCGCCAGTTATCCACATATTAAATGCTATCAAAAAGGTCCTCAACTGCTTTGTATAGCCAGGAGTGACTATATTTCTGAAGTTCGATAATCTGACCTCAATTCAGCGTCTCACATCCGTGTACTACTAGGAAACACCTATGCTGCATGCCCAGACAACGCCAAAATTGTTTGCAGTAAGGACGTCGATCTTCTAGACCTCATGTAACATTCCCGATCTCTACATCAACAAAAAATTACTTTATGGGGACTCAATTCACGAAAGCAAACGATTCCTCGTCCGTAGAGAGTTGAATCACGTACCCGTCAAGGCCGGACGTTCACAACAATTAAATTGCACAACACCTGTTCGGAAACTTGTTGAATTTGACGTTTAAAACACTAGAGAATGAAAGCTAACTTTTCGACGCCCTTTAACACCAAATTCTCTAACACCGCTGAGTACCGCAATTCATTTACTCAGATCACAAAATAACCTCTCAGGCCAATTATGCGACATTTGTTTCAACAACTCAACCTTGTTTATTCTAATTTTTAAACTTGACGATTAGGCAGTAGGGTCACGAATTGCAGCCCATGTTACAGAGGTGACGATAACCGCGTTCAAGGTTAATAACATTAGGCGAATTTACATTTATTCTTCCACCATGATATCTATATATAATCCCCCTTTTACTTATTTTGGATATACATCTATAAATTTAATACTCCTTCACATTTCTCAGAAAAATACGTGGTTCTGTAATTTCGGCTTGTGAAAATGTTTTACCAATGAAATTGAAAAAAATACCGAAAATATCAGTTGGAGGTTGGAAATTCCTTGGGGTAGATTAGTAACGACTAATATAATGTGCAGGTTCGCGTCACTGGAATAAAACGAATATGGACAATATAATCCTGCAACTGTAAAGATTACTAAAATTCACGAGGACATTTAATAACCTAAAATCGATTTTGTCAAAACGGTGATAACGAAATAAATGTAATGTAACTTACGAAATGGGGAAATCTGGGGTACATTGCGGTCAAGACAACCACCAACAAGAAGACTGACGACTGCCATCGTTCCTAAGGAAAAATGGCAAAACCGGTTAGGAGAGGAGCTAAGAGCTGCAAATGTGTCCTTAACACATACCTAAGGAAAGATGCCGTGAAGTACCCAGAAGAAAGTAGAATAAGGGTGCACACATTGAACAGTAGAGGCCGTAAACTGGGGGTAATGTGGCTAACATAGCGTAAGCCATTCCTGAAAAGCAAAATGAGTAAGTACAAAAATTTTGTAGGGCTGCCTAAGAAGTCATTTTTACAGTAGCTACAATTTTAATCATAAAAGTTTCCCAATAAAATTGGAGAAAAATTCTCCCCCCTGGCTTCATTTTTCTGAACTTAACCTTTAAGCTTCAAATAAATCGACAAAGAGCAAAAAAGGGATTAATGTCCACCACTAACACAAAAGTACCCACATATATTTTGCTAACATGTTTTTGATTTAATCTACAAGATCGACCCTTTCAACCTAACTTGATGAGTGTATGTCATCGTGAGTCAATGAGCAAAATTTAATGAAAGGAGTGAGAATGACGCCTGAGGACGCTAGGCGAAAACACTACCGTTCAGGTGCTTACGTGTCTATGGGACTACTAAAAAAGAAACCTGGTATAGAAATGAGCACCCGAAAACATTTTGCTACTTACTAAGGGGTCGTGCTATCAGAAATAAAAAAATGAGTAGCTTTTTTGTTGTTTCATTTCTTTTTAGACATACATGCAGGAACATATTTTGGCAATTTTTGATTTTTTTTCATAAAATAATTTACAAGATACGAACGCTTGTCTCTCCCTTACCACATAATACCTCAAAATAATAATAAGAAGATACGTATTCACGCTGTTCCATTGTCACGAAAACGCAAGGGGTTATAAAGTGCTAGGCATCTTGAGTAATTAGAAGTTTGTTAAATCACTATAACGAAAAAAATCAATTCAAGCTTGAATAACAGCGGAAAAGGTCGCACCCTGAGGGACATGCATGACACCAACAGTGAATCCAGTTATCAGATCATTCGCTAACCAATTCTTCGATTCATATTGGCACATAATGGCCGCTACGGGAAATAGTCCGTGCAAGAGACTCAACAGTAACCCGCACGGTCCGTCGTAAGAGCGTTCGCCACAGTACAAAACGCGAAGCTTTTGACAGACCTTTCTCGCCATGGCAGCAGACCTTTGGACGGGTGTCCTAGAAACAAGCTGGGGATTCCTATGATACAATGCATCAAATTCCGGCTGAGTATAGAAATTGCGTTCATGTTTCTGACCATTTCGAGCCTCCTCCGTGTCGCATGCAGGAATCATCTAAATTGCGTCAAAGTATTTAAAGAAATTTCACAATAATGTTACATAAGACCATTCCGCTATTGGATGGTCCACAAGAATAATGGTCGGAGTTGCATTGACATTCAAAACAAAGACAAATTTTACCAAATTATTATGTATTTAGCAAAACATTGAAAATAAAATGACTAAACCAATGAAACTGTTTGTACTTGAGACTGTCGTTCCAAACGGTAAATGGCCATTCGTCTTCACATGTGAACTAGGTGCCTTAAACAAATTCCTTGGCATCATATGGGGTCCACTAAGACATATATAGTAATTGGCACTTAGAAATTTATAGGAAAAAGTTTTCGCAAAAAGTCATTTCCTGCAGGCAGTCAAACCGACAAAAAGGGCACGACTCCAATTGGTACCCGTATTCAAACAGCACGTAAGAAAAATATGACCTACAAGTTAACGGATGCCGCGCAAATAAACACCAACTATATGCAACAACATATTGTGTAATTCAATACAAGCCAGCTAAATTATAGAAAAAGTGCAGTTTTAGTGTTTTTACAACATTTTGTAATATACATTTAATTTTGTTGGCATTAAATGTTATTCCCTGTTTGAAATATTAATTAAAATTTCAAAGATTTATTTTAGCACGTTGAAGCAAAGGTTGGCCCACATATATCTATTCCATAATCTATGCAATGCAACTAATAATGGAGTTACTCCTTATTGCAAATAATATTTGCATTTCTTCAGAACCAGTGTGAGACGTGAACATTTGTCCTTTGTTCAGCAACAATTGATGCAAATCACTTTCTCAATTTGGTATTTTAAATATCGTTGCAAAGAATGGATTTATTTGCAAAAATAGCGTTCAACCTGAACGAGTAATTCAAACTTCACTAAATGCGATTAGATTCCATTTAGCATTGTCGAATCTAGCTCTTCAATTATTTTATCTAAATTGTTGGTGTGCTCAGATACCCTTCGAACCTATTTAGAAAGTAATGGAATATGTTGCAATGAAACTCTGCTATAATTTACTTAGGTCAGATTGGAGCGGCTTCGTTTCAATACCTTACAACCCCGCTAGTCGACAGTCCGCAACAGCCCGAGAGGAAAGGCGGAACCGATGATTGCAAATATGACGGTTTATTTGCATTCGACTCCCCAAGTCTTTTATAGCACAGCGCGCGAGTGCATCTCAAACGTCATCTGAAATCGACACTCAGTGATATTAGATCAAGTGGTGAATTATCTTTACTCACCCTCGTTTGATGAATGTTCACTGCAAGATAACTGACACGCAAGTAAATCTAGGTAGCTGTAGCCTACTTCTAGCGTTTTACTACCTTGGCATAATATACCATTGCACAACTCATAGGCAAACGCACTATGCACCTAGAATAAAAAGTTTGGGGGCGAAAACTCCAAGGCAATAAGAAAGGCCTGAAAAGAACCACTATTTCTTACCGATACATAATTTCTCAGGCTCAATTCTTTTCTTTGGGTCTAAAGAGTTCAAATCTTCGAAATTGGGCCTTTCTTGAAAATTGCCAGGTTTTTGTTGCCTTATTAGGCATATCTAAAACTGTTGCAACTATTTCGGTATTTTTGAGTTCGTACAAATTCTACAATTGTTCACGTAACACTGCTCTGAATTATCATAATTTCATTGACTATTTTTTACATTAAAGATACTTTTATCTTCAGCAAGGACATATACAAATATCTTTGAAGATAGTTTTCATTGTAACACTTAAAAGGGAATTTTTTGAGCAGAAAGCGCTGGATTCTTCAAAAGCCACATTGATGCAGATGGTGTGACCGAAACTGTTCCCCACCAATTCATGGGTGCAGCGCACCACTGGACGTTCCCAGGTCCATGTGTTCTGATCGCGGTGCACAAACACGCTTTGCTCCTTTTCAAGATTTAAATCGCCTTCTCATATGCAGCATCGCTTAGCATCCAAAGGTTTAGCCGGCACTTTTCCAGCCACATGGAGTCGTTTTTAGTACATCAGTTGCATCTACCAACTAGCGAGACAAATTATCATTCTGTCGGCCATCCTAAGTACCGTAAGAGAAAATATCGACTTTACTCCAGTAGAACTTGTTTTTGGTACGACTGTGTTTGCCGAGTTAAGTGATTAGTAATGCCGGCATCAATGCTGAATTACCTTTTTCATCGTATGTTGATCTGCTGGAATGCTTTACAGAGGAAATATGACACACCACAACAGGCCTTTACAACAACCTTGTGATGGCCTCTTCAAATGAGAACGACGTGAAAACATTTGTGACAGGTAACGGAAATAGTTGTAGTTAACCTTCAGAGGGTAAGGCTTGCCCACAGGTTGATTGGGTGTTAAACAAATATGTGTTATCTAGCATTGGCTGCTGTCGCCAATCTCAAGAAATCACACTCACGCACCCACATACAAAAATACTTGGCTGGTAAAAAACCTTATAGACGATCCAATCCACTGTCACCTGTGTTACCGCTATTCACAGGTTGTTACTGGCTGCTAACTAACAGCATTAAAAGTTAGCGCCAGCAAATGTTACTAAGTACCTTTGTAAATAAACAGTTGTTTTAGTTATTCTGTAGATATCAGACTTATGTAATACTAATTTGAGCTTTTGCGTTTCAGATTGCTGCATTTTACCGTGTTTGCTTGGGGAAAATATATCTAGTATTTCATTTTAACGTTTGTGCAAGAAGTCATTAGTGGTTCTCGATCTTAAATCAAATCCAATTCTGTACGTTTTCAAATACTCATGATCTCTGTCATTGGTGTCACTGCCACATATTGCGTAATCAATGTCAAAACGGTATCAAAATGGTACTTTTACTTTGTTACGGCATGGTATAGCAAGAAATAAGACTGAAATAATGAAGGAGCAGCCGAAATCAAGTCGTGGAAAGAGGCGCCTCTTAAAGGACAACAAGTGCATTTATATAGCCTCCCTAATCATCGATCCTCGAACGAACAGAGTTACGTGAAGTGCACTCAAGTAGTTCTATTGAATCGTGTTCGCTCACGCTTGCTAACTGTGCCCGCTTGCTGCTCTCCACAACTCCCTCCAATCAATATATGAATTAATATTCTCGGATAAGCAATTGAATATCTAACTTTTACAAATGCACGCCTATAATTGGCAAATGTTTACATTATAAGGTCAAGTACAGTAAGGTCATTTGTCAAAACATGAGACCCAGATTGTTTCCAAATCAGCGCGGGGTTATATGGAAATTTCTGGGACATCACATCATATCTATTTCCGAACAAACTTTCATTAAAACAGTTGCTTACCCCCTCAGATATAAAATGTAATGTGTTCTTTACATACCATATTTTAAAGAGAAAGTAAATCAAGTGTATCTTGATTTAGCAGTCACCGTAAAGTAATGGTAGGATGGACATGTTTATATTAAGCATATATTACACACAACTTTAGAGATAAAGGGTCATTTATAACAAAGGACTACCAACAACAAACTAATTATCAAGACTCATTAGTAAAGCAGTTCCTCGTTTAATCCAATGTTCGGGAGGAACCTCACCTGTCTTTAATTCAACGCCAATCATAAACGACGGCTTATCAGGGGTGCCTGCTCTGTTTTGATAGTAGTAGCAAGGGCAAATGTAGGTTGCTGAAAATAAAGGCAACGGTTGCAGAGGCAGCGAAAATCGCCATATAGAAACAAATTAACATAGATTTAGAAAAAACTTACACTTGGCCACCTTCTTTTTATTTTCTATCGCTTTAAAGTGTATGACCGGAATACTGCAGACCAGCATCATGGGGGCAGCTTCAATGAGGCACTGGTTTTTCATGTCCCAGCCGGCTCCTTCCAAGAAGAGACCACTGACGTACACTCCTTCTTTTGGTGCAGAAGCAATATTCTGTTCAGAAATCGTAAGTACGTTAAAGTCCCAACTTAGCGTGTCTACACCGGCGCCATGAGTCCGAGCTGCTATCTGCATAACGGCAGTCAAGAAACCTGTTGGGAAGGTGAAGGCGCCAATCCAGAAGGTTTTCGGTGGCTTCGCTGTCTGAGACCATTGCTTAAACATCTTGGTCCTCTCTGCAAGGTCACGCACCCAAGAGCTCAGTGGCCGTAGAGAGTTGTAAGCCTAGCATTACACATGACACCAACAGTAGTTACAATGTGTATAAGACGTGATTTTAAATAATGGCTGGCTTTCAAATCTCCTTTTGCATGCTACATGAAACCTATTTTACTACAAAAACGGACATTCATAGTGTCTACTGCTAACATAATTTGATGAAAAAATCAATGTCTAAATAAACTTACACATTTCCTACAAGTAAAATGTGAAACGGCTTAGAAATTGAAATTACATTCCACTAATGTTTTAATATTAACCGCTCTGAAATAATTGGTGACATGAAAGGAGACATCGGAACTTTAAAAAAAATAAACATCTCGACTGTTGTACAATGTTATCCCAGCATCGCAATGTGTACGGACGTTATCGTTTGAAATACGATTTTAGAAAATTGAGGCACGAATGCATGACAATTTTGACGAAATGCTCACATATTGCCACTGAGTAGGTACTCGGTTTTCGTAGATGGCTCCAGAGATTTCATCCAGCTCAGAAGACATAACGACAAGGCCTTGAATACCTTTTTCAAGGTCAACCAGTTGGTTGCGGATCAATTCCAGTAAAGCGTTGTATCGTTGAATCTCTTGAAGCAAGACAACCTTCAACGGAGAGTGATCGTTGCTAAATATTTTTGCCGTGCCTGCATAGTCCAAGTTCTCAGGCACTTGCTCCTTCATTTTTTTAATTAACGTCAAAACCTTCGATTCGTCTGATTCTCCACTAGCCGAAGACATCTGAAACAATGCATAGTTCATAGCAATTTAATCTAGTTATGGGATAAATGTTACATGATATGACGTTCAGGTAGCCAAAAAGGGGTGATGAGAATTGGTTAAAGAACCTGCCCATCATTTTAACATAACACCATGAAAACGCACTGATCTTTAAATGGCCTTTAGAATGCCCATATTACTACATTGACAATTAGAATAGGTAGACCTGAAACCATCGTTGGCATTAGTTAGCAACCGTTCCAAGTATTTACTGGGCCCCAACAGAGTACCAAATTAACGGTCCTATGATCTGTTGACGCGGTGTGCAGCTGCATTCTTACGAGGAAGTGTCAAGGAATTCACACAGTTGTCTGCCTTCACCAAGTATTTTACCCCAAGCCTCTCTATTCACCTCAGACTCAGCGATTACAATTCAACTGAGTCATAGGTATCCAATGTTTTTCATGTATTCGTGGTTCACGGAATAACTTGTGAGTGTAAATGTCTCTCACACCTTGAAAGCTACCCCATTTGTGGCATATTCGTATGTCTTAATTTCGGTCGCCAGGAGGGTTGATAATGTCTGCATATTTTTTAATAAAAAGATTGTAGTTAAACCTAAATCTTACTTTAGGCTGCACTGACAGTAGTGCATCAAAGAGAATCTTTGCTTCTTGGATTTGGGAAGCAACATCAGCATTAAGATGCTGGCCAAAGGCCTCTGGGTGGTCAATGTTTGGCAGCAATGAAATAAACTCCCGGTATGCACTGAGACTACCATCCTTTGGAATGTAGTAGTGGGGTAGAGGGGACAGCTTGAAAAAGGGTTCACTGATTACGTTCTCTGTGAAAAAGGTATTGATATAAGTTGTTAGAAGACGACGATCCCATTCATCGGTGACGTGTCCACCATAGTTAATGCCTGCAATGAGATAACGCAATGCATCCCATGGTGTCTCCTGATACTGATCAAGGAAAGTAGTTAAAATATTTTCCGAGACTTCGAAATCAGCGTCATTGAATTCGTATGTTACATTCCATCCCAACATGCGGAATTTTCGGCGTTCAATTAAAATGGAGTGGAAGAAACAGATACAGAAGAGGAGCTTCTTGTATTTCTCGGGTTTGGTACAGGCGGAAAACTGGTCCTCCTAAATAACAGGAGAACTTCAGGCTTATTTCCTCATAACGGGCACAATCCAGCCACACTAGGAACTACCACAGACCCTGTTTTACTTATTCTTACTGGGAACTGTGGATGGTTTTTTGGTAGCACATTACTGGGTTTGGCAAACTTGACTTAACCAAACCATGGTTCTCACAACCCTTCAATTCGATGCTAATGACTGTCCGTCATGCTTTATGTCCAGCATTTGTCTTCAATGTGCAGGTAAAACACAAACTAACTTTGAGAAGATTGAGAAAATTCAACTATCTAATGCTTCACCAATTGGTCTCAGTAGCAGAGATCTTGAATTAAATTTGGGAGCCCAGTAGTTTGGTTTTTTTGTCACTTTGGCTCCAATTAGAAATGCATCCATAAGAACTTACCTTGATGATATTGTAAAGTCGCTTCATATTGGCACGAAGACCTTTCGGTGGCTCAGTCGTCATTTTGATACCAGCTTGCAAAATTGAGATGGGGAAGTGTGGGGTAGGACTAGAAGAGAGCCAGAGGCGAAACTCAGAATGCGTTTGCTCCCTCCCCATTAGCTCCACCAGCTTGTCCAGTTGCGGCATCCAAGAGAGCGAAAGGTGGCAGTTGGCGAGGAACACCCAGTTTCCATCTCGCATGCCTTCTTCTATTAGCCGAGTAGCTATTGGGGCCTGTCCCTGACCCAGAGAAAGAGCGTTGAAACGTTTGCCCATTCCACAAGCCTCGGCCATTTGCAACAAGCCTGCTGTCGGATCCACACCGGGTGACAGCACAAAGATAAGAGGACTTCTAGCTGAGCTGTCTTCCACGACCTACAAACGCATTATCATTGAGTTAGATTGTTATTAAGGTGACGACTGTCCCCAAAAGAAGCCGAATTATGCATGTATACGTTTTTTATACATTAATTGGTGATGGATGCGATTTGTCAGAGAAATTATCAAAATTTCCAGTTTCCCTTCTGAATATCTTTAACGTGTTCCTTGTGAAAAGGTCCCAAAAACAGGCGAGATTATGTCTGCGAGGCCTGCTACCTTTCGTACAAGATATGCAAAATGGTTTCCAATTTAGAGCAGAAAAGATACTACTATTAGGCAGAGCTGCTGAGCATGCTTTTCTAGTTGTTACCCAATAGCACAAAGCAACTACTAGAAAAACTGCCTACAGAGCCACGTCATCACTTGAGACAAAGGTCTAGATGTATTCACATTTTCTGAATTCAGTCACGCTAAATTGGAGACTTAGATATATATGGGAACAATTTACAATACCAATTGAAATATGCGGCAGGAACAGACAAACAATGCAATTAAAATGGGTCTAAAAACCTATGGAGGGAAGCAGGAGATAACGTACGCCTCTCATATCAAGAACCGGTGGTTCAACAAACTGCTTCCCAATGTTGTTGACAATGAATTTTGTAGCACAGAACGTCACACGATCAGGCCTCAGAGAGCGCACAATTAGCATACGCTGGAACTCATTCGTAGATCCTTCCCACTCAGCTGGAAGTTGAGTATTCTCTGGCTCATCCGAGATGTACCAGTTGTGCCAATCTTTTGTGTACTGCTCAAATGACGTTACGATACCACGGTAGTTGGCTAGTTTGTTTAATTCAGTCATGTTATCCCATGCGAGATCTGAGAGCCAGGAGGAGGCCGGGTTGTCCATCTGGTGAGCCCTATCGAGAACAATACCTCCTCGTAGGAAGAATAGGTACTCGTCCAGATTGAGTTTGCCCGTCTCCTCGAGGATTTTCATGCAAATTAGGAATGCAAAGAGTAATTTATGTCTTTCAAACAGACCACGGCAAGTGTACCGGTAAACAGCATAGGTGTGGTAGTCGTTCAAGTTTTCTATTCGCTCTGTCAGTCTTGGAGAACGCTGGCTCTTCTCGATACTGATGTTAAAAACGTCAATGTAAGCATCCAAAGCGAACTGGTACATAGGATCGATGGAACTGAGATCATTGAGGACAAAAAATAGAATCGACGCCCTTTTTGAGCATGGTCGGTAACCTTCACGAGCCGTGTCAATTTGCAGTTCTGTCTTTTCTGAAATCATCAAGAACTCAGTGACCTCCTAAAAATGGAAAAAGATAGATTCCTCATGTTTCCATGATGGTTCGTTTCGTAACCTCTAAATACTTAATTTATTTTAGCCTTCCAGAAAAGTAAACAAGCTGTTTCCGTAAACTAGGACCGTAAATAATTTCGGGGCCTATTCACTGTATCACGTTCTAACCTCTATGTAAATAACTGCGCAAATAAAATTTTTGTTGTGAAGGGGATAGTTTCAGGTAGCTTCTAATAATCTAATAATCAGTTTCGAATAGTTCTAGCAAAATTTGACATTTCCCCAGCAATTTTTGTGCATTTTACATGTCTACTAATTTTGGCTGACACGAATTCCACCATCGTTGACGTACAGGCGGCCCAGTTAACCGAGTTTCTTCTTAAGGTACCAATATGTTCTGAGTAAAAGTAAAAAGAAAAAAATATCGAAGTATTGACACAAGCGATTAAGATATCGATAGAGTGTTCTATCAAAGCAATCACTTACTTATACTCAATATACAAGTTTTTTTTTTCAGGATATGCACAACAATCTAACTGAGTACTATTTAATGTGACTCGCCAAAGGATCATCGAAATCCACACGCCCCAAAGGGCTATTAACATTTCTGAATATTTGCTTGCAAAGATTCACTTATCCCAGGTTCAGTAGTTCAAATGTAGGCATTTGTGAGTCATCAAGAAAGAAATTTTAGTTTTCACAAATAGCATTTTGGGCGTTATGAAGGCTTCCTATCAATGCTCTCATCTTTAAACTAGGACATTTGAGAGGTATCACATTTCGCTTACTACAGAAACTTCTCGAGGGCAATTTTGTTTGCAGCACTTAGCTTGGCATCAATTTTAGCATGGAGTGTAAAAACAAACAGTTCTAGTGTATGTTAATTTTTTAGCTCCGTGAAAGTAAGGTTTTGTTCTTAACTAGGAGATGTGAACAGTGATGTCGATTCATTTTCTCGACGACCGTATCAGATTAGACTTAGTAAAATCCGTTCAAGAGACTTTATGTTCAAATCTGACTGATTTAGCAAAATTGGTGATGACTAGATCAATGCCACACTTCAATCAGATCCTTACATGCCTGAATGAGAGCGTGCGCATAAGTTGTTGAGCTTACCACCCTCACAACAGTGGAAAATCCCTTAGACTGTCTTGCACCCGCTAAGAAGCTCGAAGTTGGGTATTTCTACATGTATTGAAGGAATTTCACTCAACACAATAAATCATTCATTGCAATGAGCAGCAGCATCAAACAACTCTGGCAGTGAAACGTCGACCGCCTATAACAAACACCAATAGGAAACGACGCCAGTCTAAGCGTGATGACCCACGACAGACGGCACCAAGGCCTGAATCCCACCTAAACATAACCATGCTGTCAATTTTGTGGGATAGCACAAGTGGTGTGCATTCCGGGATGCTTACAATGAACCAAACGATCAATTAAGGTGTTTGCCGCCAACAAATAACGAAACTAGATAATGAGGCAGCGAAAACTGCCAGAATTGATAGATCCCAAAAGAACCGTGGTTCACCAAGACAAAGCATGCATGACCTCATGCACCCCATTGGCAAGTTATTGGAGCTCAGGGGGGAGGTGATGGCGCATCCCACATTTAGCCCTAATCTTACATCATCAAGTTACCAATTACATCGAAGTGCGCAAATGCTCTTTGAATGGTATAATTTTTGCTAGTACAGCCAACCTCAAATCGCAGGTGGTTTAGTTTATTGCAGATGAGGACCAGAAACTGTGAGGGAGGTATCATGAGGTTACCGAAAAGATGGCAAAAGGCAACCGGCCAAAATAAGACTGTGCAGATAATTATGCTTCCTTTTTATTGCCAAAGTTTGAGCTTTATTTCACACTACAAAACTGAAATTACTTTCTTGCCAATCTACAAATTTTTGTGATGTCGTTTGGTGGTTACTCGACCTCAAACTTAATGAATTTATGCATCCTGGCAGCCATATATTTGCATGGCTGAAAAAAATAGTACAAAGCTAATTACACTAGGATTAGCTGTTGCGGTAATGTATTTCTCGAACAGCCATGGTCAAATGGCATCAAGACCAACGCCAATGTTTTCGACAATTTCAAGTGCACCCAACTGACGGTAATTATTAATCGTAGACATGGAACTATCCACAACCTTAGTGATAAGTCGACCAACACCCATGCCAGATGACTAATCTTCCGTTTGTTGTATCAAGCATAAAACCAGATTTATGTCACCCGCGAGTTCTTAACCCTTTTAGCTATCCAGATTCGCATGAACAAATCAGGGGGTTTACCGCAGAAGTGGCTTTTGAGGTCTGAAGAGTCACGAAGAGGTTTTCATCCTCCAGCAGGGAGCCCTGAGTTGCGTTCAGCAGATATAGGAGTTCATTCTCAAGTTCCTTTAATTTTTTTTTGCCATTGGCGATGCCCATGACGAGATTATCTTTTTGTTCCTCTAACTCAGGCTTCTCTTTTCTCACAACTATTCCAAGTAACTGGGCTTCAAGACCTTCTTGCACGACGGCAAAGTTGACTATAGTGGTTTTCGTGCAGACCTCCGGTGTATAGTGCGGATTCGACAATTTTGTCGTCACATAGAACCTAAGAAACGAAACCACTGCCTTTGAAATTTGGGAACGGGAAATATCATGTCTACTAATAAATCTCTATTGCATTCATTTTTTATTAGTCTACAAGGAATTTAGTGGAGGGGAGGGAGATACTGTATTAAATATGCTTCTATTTATCGTAACTTTACGCAAGTATAACCTGGCTGGTAGCATTGGTTCAAATTCAACTAGTTGACATTGATTAAGGTAGGACGCAGTAATTTACCAGTGTTTCTCTTAATCATCAGATATAAAGTCGAAGACTGGTAGTGAAGAAATACAAAAAGGTGCACAAAGTCATACATTTTGAGCGAGCCCTTTTCAGCAAGTATTTCTGTTCAGTTTAACCTAAGAAATTCAAAGCCGAACAGCTAAGGTTCACAGGCCCTTCCATGCACGCTGCACGATCATGTGTAACGGCCAGCACGTCACACATTTCCAGCGTAAATCGATGATTTTTGGCGCATCTTCGTTCCACGAACAGTCAATAGGTTGTACAATTACGTTCCCGATAATTAAACGTATTTGATCCAGAATTATCATGGTAAATGTAAGGAAACTCCCCTTTTTTCGATTTTGAACATAGGTTTAAACATCAGGTAAAGCTCGCTGGGGAAGCTCAACATAGTCAGTTTATTAATACAAGGCTTGTTTGGGCTTCTTAAGTTGCTTTCGATGAGTCTTAGATTGCCCTGATAGGATACACTGGGACGTCAGCCTGAACACACGCAACTGCTGGTTGAAATAGTTGTTTGAGCGTTAAAGAGGAAACCAAGATTCTAATGCCTAAATTGGTGGCTTCTAGGTCTCTAATGGGTCTCTGTAATTGCATAAGTTGTCACAATTTTAGACATAAGACTAGCCTGAAATTGCTGTTGTATTCAATTTCCTTGTCACCTAATCTCATTACTTCAGTTTCTCCAACTTTTATCGTCGACTTGTTGAAAATCGGGTCTAAACCTGGATCAAGAACTTCAAGGATGTTCTGTAGGAGGACCGGTGACCCGTTGGGGATGGCCTGCTCGAGAATTCGCATGTAGTTCTTCATTTGTAAATCGATCACCTGAAGCTCGTTACCCTCCATTGACTTGATCCATTTCATGGCTTGGCACTGTGGATCAATCATCAAGGGCCATCGGGAGGCCTTGCTGACAATAACGCCATTCTCCACCGAAAAAGAGTCGCGAGGAAGCCCTTGGAGATTCCACTCACGGACCTTATGGTTTGAAAGAACATTTACTTTGATCACATCAAGTCACAAAACAGATGCGGATCAGTCTAGTCGGTCGTACGAAATTCGCCTTCATTACAGAAAGCCAAGCCTTAACAAAATCATTTATTGAGCATTTAGCCAAAGTTCAAGTTAATTTGAGCCAAATGATAAAAGTAACCTGCAACCGACAACATCCAAAATCAGAGGTCTCATTTAACTCACTTTTTCACGACAGTACCCAAATCAACATAAGCTCTTCTATTGTTTAATTTGAAGCCAGTCTGTGACCTGTAAAGTTAGCATATGGACGAAAGTTTTGGGGATGGTAGAAAACCCCATAATTTACTAGATTAAGATCACATTTTTTTTAAATCGGCGAGATTTCGAAGAAAAGACAAATAATTGTACTTTCTCTACAAAATTGGCGTCCCCCATTGGACCTTGATATTTAGAATAATCTGTCATGAAATATCGACATAGCCGAAAAAAATGCATCGAAGTGCTTGCCTTGGCAGGATCAGAAAGAAACTCAGTAAAGGAGTATGGCGTAGACATCGGGATTTTCTCGGTTTCCACTGCCGAGATCCAAGACTTGACTAATTCCTCGCGGTATTTAGTTAAGAAGGGACCCATGTAAGAAATGAATCCAGCTGAGAGAAGACAGTCTCCTGGTAAAAGGCCAAGTCTCCGTTCCAAATCAGCCACCGTCTGTGTCCAACGCACCTTCTCACCAGCCAAACCGTCTACAAGCATCTGAGCTCTTTCTAGCATTTTCTCGAGAGTCTCCGCCTTTCGTCTCAACTCTTCCTTCTGTTCCATCTATAAACTTAAAATGAACTAGTGATTTTTATCATCCCCTCTTGGTGCTTTCTTATTTCTTTGCAACAATTTTCACCTTGTCGTTATATTCTTGCTGTAGACGAGCCATTTCAGCCATGAGAGCGTCAAGTTTTTCTTGAGCTGCTGCCAACTGGGCCCTTTTCTCGGCCAAGATAGCCTCAGCTTGAAGCAGGCGCTGGCGTTTAGGCTCGACGAAGCGATAGACGCGACCGTAGACTTCCATAGCACGGACCCACATACACAAAGATTTGGCCGCAAACGACACCTAATTTAGCAAACAAGTGAACAAGGTGATTAACACTTTTCAAATGCTACGCTTAACTGTCATTCTTCCTTAATATACTGCTTTATTCATCAAAATTTTATTAGAACAGATCTTAATGGTGATACTGATTCTGAGGCCCTGCTGGGGCGATTGTTCGGCAATATTTAGCGCACTTTGTACAACGACATAGGAGGTTCCAAGAGCCTAGTGAAATGGCAGTTAGATTGTGATTTTAGTTATATCTTTAAATCAGTCGTAGTCAATCAAAAACTATGTTTGCAACATTCAGTTACGTGTAAAAATGTAACATTTATCCAAAAACACTCAACGGTTGTTACTTGAAGATCCAACGAATGAATTAGCTTACCTTTCCGACAACGTCGGGCATGAAGTCATCTTGTTCACAGTAAGCTGTGATTTTCTTGAGGGTTTTGTCGCTGATGTGGTCCTTGTCAAAGTTGACTAATTGGTTGATGAAGTCTTGTTCACCCAAATGCTTCTTAGCTTCAGCCCACGTGGGAGGCGCTTGACGCAGGATCATCACAGCCTCCATGACCTGAAGAAAAATGTGATCAGAGCCACAAGTGTGGTCAGCTTTGCGGTATTGTGCGACTCGCATCTGTTGGATGCCCTCGCGTAATGATTTTAAAGTGTGCTTAAATTCAGAAGAGGCCTTTCCCATTAAAAATCCAGCCCAATTAGTGAAATAAAATGCGAAATGGAAACTTCTCCCAGTGAATTATCGTATAATGTGACCTGACATTCAGGCAAGTGCTTAAACATATAACAGTACCTTTCGAACGAGATGGGGTGGTTGACCGTAGGATTTGATTTCTGTGATATCCTTCTTGTTGAGGGCCTCCAACGCCGTGACAGCGGCCTCCAAAGCGGGCATCGCCTGGGCCAAGTCGGCTTGAGCTACCTCAGCCATCTTTATGCACTTCACTTCATCAACCTTTATCTTTTCTTTCGTAATTGTCACAGACTAGAAAGTAAAAAAGAAGGCAAACTTGCATTTTTGGCAGTTTCATCTTGCAGGATTGCAGATTACAGAAATCAAAGCCGCATTAAGTTAAATAGATCAAAGCCAAGTTGTATTTTAGGGTAGATAATATGGTGTGTAAAGTTATTCAATATAATTACTTTATCAGAGTACCAATTTGTAAATATTGAAACCGAGGTTATCAATCGGAAAGTACCTTTGCCTGTTCATCTGCTTCACGTTTCTGCTCAACCAAGATAATTAAGTAGTCATCGCATTCCTTTTGGTAGGCAGCCACCTTTTCCTTCGCTTCACCCAATTCAACAGACATTTCTATAAAAAAACGAGTCCGGCAACGGTTAATACAGCCACAAAAATACAGTGCGACGATCTTGAAGGGTGCAAAGTTGGATGACCAGCTTTTTTTACCTGATAAAGCAGAATTACGTTTTACTTTACACTATAAACCCACCGGGTTGCAAGTTGAGCAAATTCATGTTTTGAAGTTCTTTTAAAGTAAACTGAGGTGTTTTCAGAGTGCGTTTAATGGTCAATTGAAACCATATGTCATGCCTTACTCACTCAAACAGTAAGCATGGAGTCTACATGTAGGAGAGCTTAACTGGGGTGGCTCAAACAAAAGCGTAAGCGCTTGAGCAAATTTTTCAGCAAGAACCCTACGGGACCAGACAGACTTCGTCCACCAAATCTCTGAAACAGTGACGCCAATCAAACTAACGCATTAGCAACTACTTACCGAAAGTTTTTTTCCGTTTCCCGTGAAACTTTGACAACAAATAAAATAGAATAAGGTTTCGACTTCGTACCTTCGACCTTTTCACGCGTTTCGTCAATTTTCCCCAAACCGCTCTTCAGTCTATCAGCCCATTCATTGATCTCTTTCCTTTTCTCCTCCAGCATTCTGATAAACGCGAATGAAGAATGACTTATGAGTGCTTTTCCGATACGAGGTTAAGGAATATCCTTAACCGATGCTTTAATCCTGAACATACCTTTTGTAACCAGTGACTAGCTCTAGGTAGTTTGTGGGTGTGACGTAATTTCTTCTTCCCAACTCACCCATCATCGTTTCGGACATCTTAGAAACCGAGCCGTGCATTAAGGCGAATACTCGAGACACGCCAGGCTTCATCCTTGTCTAAATAAGATTAAAAAATGGTACTGTTAAGGAAGTCTAGCTGAGTTCTGGAGTTCACAATACATGCTGTTTGCATTAATGAACTTGAGAAACTAAGATAATAACGTAAGAGCGTCGCATACAACCAAAACTCACGCTTGCTTGTTGCACCTGAAAAAAATAATTGAGTATGTTTTAGTTAGATCCTCTGTGGGTACTTTCTTTAGGCTAACCACAAAATCCTTATTAGAGATCCACGTAAACTGAGGGCAGTGGAATCCACATACAAACATTGGTTCAAACCACGTGTGTTACGATTCAGCCAGTCTCCTAATTTAGTTTTCTTGGTGCTTGGCATTCAAACTGACAGGCCATATTTTAGAATAATTCACGTGACAAGCGTTCCGTTTTGATAAAACAAAATTTTCAAAGAAAATAACCACAATTAACAACTTACAGTTTCATCACCAATTAAAAGGTCAAGATCACTCAAATACTTGGCAGCCACCTCCATTAGAGCATCGTTAGGCCAATCACTAAACCAGTCAATTGTAGTGCAGTTCACAAAACCGGGATACATTCGTAGACGATCTCTAAATGGATCGCCAATGGGACTCATGCATAGGACGATGTGTAGATTAGCTCTTACGCGTTCAATGAAATATCTGAGAAGTGACTACAACGAAGTAAACAAAGGTTTGTTTAAATTTTTATAAGGACATGGTGCTAGACGCTTGGTTACTAGTGGGAAAAGTTATGCAGTGTACTGCTCGTCGAACCCTAAAATATGTTTTGTAAATAAGCTTTTGAACTAAACCCAGCACTTTTGACAGAAACAAAACTCATATAATTTTTTAATTGCAAATCCCAACACCTGTCAACAGCAAAATATTGTTTTTAAGGGAGAAGGAAATAGTAGAAAATTTGCATTTTGGTAACAATCAAATTCATGGAAATACTTGAGTCACAAACTGGCTAAGCCCATGTACCGGTAGCTGTGACGAAGCCGAAGACACAGTAATTGGTAGTTGCTCAACCACAATTAGACACATACATCTAGGTCTCTTGCTTCCACGATTAATTCAAATATTACGAAATTAGGAAAAGGTGTTCGTCGAGCGCACCTGCGGAGATTCATCCACACCCTCAAATTTGGCTTGGTCAGATATCGAATTGAATATTTCTTCCATTTCATCCTGCTTAAAGAGATTCGGGACTTCACCGGAGCTCAACAAATTATTAATGTCCTCTAAGAACCCCTCTTCTGCCACCTGGGTATCAGAGAAGAGGAACAAAGTGGGTTGACGATAAACACCTGCCTGACGGTAGAGCCTTTTTAGGTCTACAAAAATCAAAACAATCAAAAAATTCACATGACTACATTATTTTCTCAAAATTTTGACTTTCATTAGTGAAAATTCATCTGGTCGATAGTTTTTCTACCAGGTCTTTGCTCAAAACACCTCAGGTGCCAAAATTCAGATATTGACTAATTGCATCACAGACACCGAGAC
This sequence comes from Mesocestoides corti, assembly GCA_900604375.1. Lineage (NCBI taxonomy): Eukaryota > Metazoa > Platyhelminthes > Cestoda > Cyclophyllidea > Mesocestoididae > Mesocestoides > Mesocestoides corti. The sequence goes on from UXSR01000085.1 coordinate 79,590, forward strand.
GATTTTAATGACGACGAGCAATACGGATTGCAAGGTTGTACTCTTTCAAGTCCTCGGTTGCATGTGTACTTGCCTCATAAACGAAGTTGGGGGAACCGAGCCTTTTCGTTACTTAACCAACTAACTGCAGACTTAAAAAACACAGCATTTTCTTTTCTGTGAACGATTTATGCTACAAACGCTAGCATTTGCATTGTAGGACATAACTGGATACTCGATTAATGAAAAGATGTGTTTTTTTCTAAGCTAAAATACTGACCAGTAAATGAAAACTTGCCTATTCGTGACTTAACAATTGGACATCGAATCTAGGTTCACCACTTACACCTTTATATTAAATGGCATGTGACTTGTTGTCAGAGCATGAAAGCGGATTGTGTCAATCTGGTACGACAGCTATCAGAAAACCACTTCAAACTAATTCTGCTTGATTTTCTGATTCGAACGCCTAATTTAATGCTTGAACATTGGATCATGACACTTAGACTTATTCAACAGGCCCCTTCAAGTTTCTGAACTGCTCAATGGCATAATTGTTTCAAAGAACCAAAATATTTTTTACAGACACTTTGCCTAGCTGAATTGCTTGGAGATTTTAGGTGAAATGAAATTCGTTTTTTTTGGATGTTATTTTAGCATTTCAGTAAATTTAACTTATACTAGAAATTACATCATGGCGTAGACTTCATGTCAAATTTCCTAGCATAAAGAATGGGATAAAATGAATCGAAAGCATAGGACGAGTGTTTGTTGAGACACACATGCCAAAAGAAACTGCTGTCCTCGCAAACTGGATCCTGGTAAAGAAAAAGCCAAACCACATGTTAAAGGATATGGAAGTGTTACCTGGGCTTCAGTGATATTTCGCGTACGTTTTAGTTTGAGGCAATTTATAAAGAACTTTAGTCGCTCTTAGGGTCCTATTACTTTACTCAGAGTTTGACTTCAAAGCGTCATCCAAATTCAACTCAAAGGCAGGCTGCTTCACATTGAATTTACCGTGTTCACTTTTGCTTCGATTAAATTACATAACTCACGTATCCTTTTCAAATTTCCGGATTCTGTTCGTTTTATAACCTTGTCGTTAAAACAGTCTTGACTATCTAATAGATTTAACCGAAGTGTTACAAATGCTCAAATTCGGGTAGCAAAACGCACACAAATAACATTTAATAAGCACATCAACTTCTATTTAGGGTTCTTCTCAATTCCTTACCTTCATAGAAATCAACCCTGTGATAGTTTCTATTTACTTCCACCTGGAATATTTTGTAGAGGCAAATATGGCTTGCAAGTTTAGTCATACTCTGACGTCCACTGCCGCCAACTCCGACAAGCAGCATATTGCCACGTGGTTGACTGACCACACGAAGAATCTTGCAGGCTAATAAACAGAAAAAAAGTAGTAATGGAGGGGTCATTACGTGACGGACCAATTCAAGAAAACCAAATTGTTATTGGCTGGGCAGAATCCGTTGCTTCAGCTCACCGAAATACTCCAAGACAAGCAGCAGTATCAAGAGCACTACAAATTTCTCGATCAGTTCCTAACAGCGCTGGAAGTACAATTGTACTTTATAACATTGACTACGAGAATAGTTTTACTTAACTGCCAGTCAAAACAAATATTTCCTTCACTCCCTAAGCCGAAATCAGAGTAGACAACACTAATTAATCGAGAATTCGTAAGAAGGAAGCTAAAACTTACCAGGGGCACTAAATGCATAAATACTTTAAACAACAATTATCCCAAGTTACATTTCACCCACTCTCTTTGAAACTATTTAAGTCAGAGCACCGCACGCTGAGTTCATGGTATGAACTTCAAATTGGGTCTTCATTTGCATTTAATTTAATCTCAATTTGACTCCTCGGTAATTTTGATTCGTTGCGGGACTTACAATTAACACAGAATGCTTGAATATGATTGTGTGTGTTTACAATTGAGGCATTCTATATACTGTTTTCAAACGACTGGATAATTTGTAGGTCACCTCTGTAACATATTTAGACTGTAGGTTATCAGTCGGTTATTTAGCATAAGTTGTAACTCATCATGTAGCTTACTGTGTTCCATTGCATCCCTAAATAGGACAAGATCAACCTGAACGACACCAGGGGTGTTATTGTAGTCATCGAGAAACCCGGTCAAGCCCTTTCGTAGACGATCATTATCTTGTATATCTTCATAGATCATTTCTTTGTTCAGGGCATCCACAAATATGGGTGAACGTCGGGATGGACAGAGGTTGTGAAATGTTTGGTCAAAATATTGGGCAAGTTTCTCTTCCAGCAGCTCAATAAACTGAGTCACATCCTGGGTGTTTATGAGGCGGTCAGCAAATACACGGAAACACTCGTGGATCCACAACCGCAGCATGGCATTCCTCGTGTCGATGATTGCCTTATTTGCCCTAAGTAAGCCCTGATAAATCTGAAATTTTCAAAGAATTAAACATTGAGTTAAATACAACTTTCTGTAGAAGAACTGATGATGTACTCAAGTGACTCCAGGCAACCAAGACAAGCAAATGAAAATGCAGCAAACCTTTGAAATGTCACGGAGATTGAACAGATAGTGGATTCGAGTTGGTGTGGGCAGGAATTTGGCCACAATTGTGTGATAAAAGGTGATTGACGCTTCCGTTAACGGATCGCCTATTGTTTTGACCTCATCCTCAAAGTCCGATAGTTTCTGATTTAGCATGGTAGCAAAGATCTGTTTTAAATTGCCATCCTAAAATGCGGACCAACGATAGGCAATAATGATTACCTTAAGGGAATCATTACAATATATTAGTGGCAACGGCACCTACCGTCGGGAAAGTAACATTAATCCGGTTATACCGTGATTGTAAACGTCTTGAGATGGGCATGCGGCCACCTCCAGGTGGGCCCATGCTAGTAAGTAGGAACATATTCAGTACTCGCTTGGGCACCTGCTTAGAGCGGTCGTACCAAAACCCGTAGTCAATCCATTGGCGAATCAACTCTAGCGGTGGTTGAGATCCAAATTCGTCCTTCGCAGGCATGTTAAAATCATCCATGAATGTTACCATCTTGGTACCGCCAACTGGAACATACGTACCCTTGGTTCGTTTCTCTACGCGCGACTCAATTATGCCTTGTACATTGTTAGATGTAGTCTAGGGAGGCATTAGACAGTAATCCATTAATCGATTGGAAATAACAACCACAAAACTAAAATATAATTTTGTGTCAAAATTTACTCTACAGACTTACCTGTGCAGACATGTTGATGACGAGGTAAGACCACGACTCTTTTTTTAGACTAAAAAGAACGTTTTGTGCAATTGAAGTCTTTCCCGTTCCAACGGGCCCCGTAATGAGGACTGGAGAGAACGCTGAGATAAGTGTATTCACCAGGAAATTGTAACGTACAGTATCGACTGTCGGAACAAGGATTTTGTAAAAGGGTTGGCTGTGGTACAAAAAACAGCAATGATGAGTCGAATTACTCAATCAATTGTAACTCGACGGAAGGGGGCTTTTTCCCTTACTCAGGACCATACTTCCATCCGCCACGTAGCTGCTCCTCCCAGTGCACCCAACTGCGTGACTTGATGTCTACGGCAAATTCAAAGACGGAGTCCTTGTTGGGGAAGCTGCCGTCCAGTTCCCGAATAAAGGAATCGACTTTTTTACGCCCATCTTCATCAACCACACAACACACCGACCAGATCGTGCAAAATCGGAATACAATTTCAATTAGGCGCGTGAAGTTGTCCGGGTCTGACATGTCAAACTAAAATTAAGAAAGCAGAAATCATTCTTTGTTCAGCTTTATTTAAAAAAAATACTGATCATATTATAAAGATCTCTGGCTTGAGCATTTTTGAACCATTTGAGAGATTAGTGACGGATGAAAACCCACGCGACCTCTGGCCACCAGTTAATTCGATACAATCTGAATAACATTGCATTCGAAGTGCACCATGAAATCGGAGCGGAAAGAAGTATTGCCCGAACTCCTTCCGCAAACTAACGTTGAGTTTTGTGAGGATGGTCAAATTATGTCTAGCCTTACGAGTTCTCTCAAAGGCCACATTCAAGCCAACCTCACCGAAAAAAAATGTGCGTTAAGAGGCCCTTAATACCCCAGCTACCCAATGGAAAGCTCAGCATTAAACACTTTAATCGACAATAACACTAGTGTTAGCCGGACGTGAGAACTGTGGTTCCGGATATTGAGCCAGTTTCAGCGTTTCGTCAATCCAAGTACGTTTATAACTTGAAAGACGGAATATCTCAACTCGACTACACAAAATATAAAGTTACGGCACTAAGCTAGCGACATTTGTTGGCTTCTTCAACTCTGTAGCATTTTAATGGCAAATAAGTGCGGCTGTACCGCATCATCAACTAAATTATTAAATCAAATTTATCCGTGAATCCTGAGCTCTGGATCGTAGATAGTCAATGCGCTTACTATCGAGTGTGTGGTCATGACATGGAATCAGTTCACAAACGGTCGAGCATAGGTATAATCTCCAAAACACTAACATTTCAATGTACCGATTTTAGCATAAAGGAAGTATCAACCCGATAAAATCAGTCATATTCCAAATTGCATCAGCAAAAACTTTAAAACACAAATGACAGACCAGGTCATGTGTGGGAAAAACTTCAATTTAAGGTACTCATTTTTGGGTTAAATATTAAGGAAATAATGCCAAAAAAACAGAAGGACTTTTAAATTCAAATAAGTCCTAATTATACAATGGGCATGCCATCCCCTTCAGGTAGTATTAATTGGCCTGAGTCATGAGTAGGGAGGTGATACACATGCAGAGAGTGGGTTTGAACGAAATTTCTGCCAATTTAACCACCACGATCTCAAAAGAATCATTGTGTGGTAAAAGGCAACAATTACGGGACCTTCGTGTGCGGAGCAGGCTTTCACTTAGGAAAGAAACATCGGGACGGACCAAGATGACTAAACATTAACTTCTTCGACTGCTACGTCGGTGAATTGAACACACACGCCTTCTTGAGCACTGTGTGAATAGCAATCGCAGAAACATTAAGAATCAGTGTCAAAACTTTGCATTTGGGAGCGAAAACTTTCCTGAGTGAAATTTTTAAGAAAGAGGACTGTGACCATTTATATGCGTTCGATAAAATCTGACGGACAAATTCACTCTTAATGAAGTCACTGAGAAATCTGGCCTCGTAACAACCAGAAATTGTAGTTTTCTGAGTTGAAGACAATGCTGTATTGGTTCAGGTGTCCGGAACTACCTTGAATTTGATTAGAATGTGTCCAGCCTGTCGTGATGACACTGATGATGATGTTGCTCAGAGATGCTAGACAGAGAAAGGGCCTAGCTGTGCACCGTCCTATTCTTTTAGTCACTATTATTATTATATGCGTGGGATTAATTGTAGTAGCGACAAAAAAAATCACCTCCGAATCTTTAGTCAGAATGTGTCTGTAATCTTGCACGACTTGACAAAATAATTAGTTAAAATGCCTTCAGTGTCACATGAAATTTGACAATTTATTCAATGTTGAAGTAACTCTTGAATCTATGTTGGATATATATTCAGAGCCTATTTCGGAAATCAATATTTCTCCTGGGACTGCTTAGTTATGTGTTTCGTGTCGCTCCGGTTCAATTATGCGGACCTGGTAAATAGTGGTTTATAGTGAGTTATAAATGTGTAGGTACAAATAGTTTTAGAAATATAGGCAGGCAAGAGGATGAGGTTGGAGGTGGTAGTTTTATGATTAGCGATCAGGAGACGCTTTAGTGAGCAAATAAACCTACTGACTTGTTAATTAAATCGTGGCTTCAGATAAACACGTAAGATTACGTAACGAGAGAAACGTCAATATACTTTTAAGGGAAAACACGCTTACTGATAAAAAAAAGAAGGGAAATGAGCTAATATAACCGAAGCTAAGTCTGAAAGTTCGTAATTTAACAGCCCTAATACCAAGGTGATTGCCAAAATGAAGCATGGGATACTGTGTCACGGTTACCAATTGCTTATTAAACAAGAGTCAATGTGAATCAGGCACAAACTACTTTATAACCGGGCACCCAGAGGCGTGCACAACAGAAGTGGCACCAGATCCAAATGCCTGGTGGAAGTTTTCGGTGGATACCGTTGGTAGTTTAAAAGCAAAATTGGTCAATCCACAATCGCATCACTATGATTGCAGGAAAAGAAAATAAATGTTTCTTGACACACTAAAAATTCGATGGTATAATATCAACAAAATGAAAAAAAGAATGGCAGGCGTAATTAAATGGGCTTGCTTAATGTTAATGTGATTCCATACGAAGTTCAAACCAAAAGTGCCACAACACGAAGACGCAAGGCTCTCTCACATTACTGAGAAGACTTGCGGGATGTTTCGTTCCAATCTGCTACCAACCCATTACGCCTGGGCTCAACAGGAATATCTGAAGTGATAAACTGAGAAGCACTAATAGTGCAACCGATGACAGTAACAGCAATAGTTAAACCTGCCTCACTGCCGTCACCATAGATACCGTCAAATAGCCGACAAAGGCTAATGACAAGGTTGATTTCGCTCACAGCGAAGAGATTGTTGTGGATGGACATTATAAAAGAGATGATTTGGGACAGGTCCCTTTCAAAGAGGCTAAACAACGTGTCGGCCAATAGTTTGGGCTCCTTGGCAGCCAACCAAGACTTGACGTATGGCCACCACCCGAGGTCGTTAACGTCGTTATAAACCATTCCAGCACGTGAGACCGTGGCCGGTGAAGCGACTGCGAGGTCTTCAACTTCAAATAACAGGGAAACCTACAAGTAAACATCAACTTTTTAAAACGTACACGTGGAATGTAAACGCGTAAAAGAAAGTGTTTTCCAGCCATGACCTTCATTTTGTTAAACAGATTTTCCTTCACAACAGGAACATGACAATACGAGACATAAAAAATATGCCAAAAAGTGATAAATTTACGACGTGCATAAGCTTAGATGAATATGTGAGGGAAATACCCATCTCTTCCAAGCGAAGATAGGTTATGGAACAGAAATTAATTTACATTGGTAAACTTGATAAATTTCTATGAGAGTACTTTGAGGAAACTACGCCTTGTTCATGCGGATAGCACATGAAGAGGAGGGCCTTCTTTTCGCATTGTTGTTAAGCATGAACTGACACGAATTCGCCTTAAATATGCATCAGTTGTAATATTGCCAATGCCGGCAGTAGTAGCAGCTGATTTCACAGGATAATTTTTTTTGTGATAAACTGAATTGAGGAGAGATTCGCAGATCAAGAAGGAGGTTTTCGCAGTACCTACCTGGTCTGGCAGGGAGATTCTCTCACCATTGATGAGTGTCAGGATTTTATTATCGTCCATGACGGAGTTCATGCTCTCAATCCACAGGGCGTCAACGGGACCATCGAACAGAATCCACTTGTAGTCTGGCTTCTCATCTGCAATAATTACGTCAACTTAGCTTATGTCTAAGTGCCCAATGCCCTTATGCCAAATAGAAACCACCGATTTGTGTAATGTGAGTCTCCTTTAAGTAATCTTCAGCACTCTACATGGGATAATGACTCACCAGCACAAGCCTGACGCATTAAGCTCGATAGAATGCCGTCACTCCATTCGTTTGTGGCAATATTGAATTCGCCATACAGTTCTCCGAGAGAGACCGCTTTCGGATTCATGGGATACTCCCAGACTCGCTGGAATCCCTCATGACCGGCCTCCATCATTTTGCGGTGTGTCAACTGCAGAACCTTCCAGGTAGCCGATTTGCCCGACAGCGTCTTGCCGACAATCATCACTGAGTGGCGAGAACTTTGTGTCTCAAAGAGCTCAATCACTTTGGAAACCGAAAACTTCGTCGCCTGCAGACCCATCGCCTTGAAACTCTCATTGATTGTTTTTTTCATCTAAAGGGTAGGGAAGCAGGTCACCAGTGTTTGTTTAACACTGAGCTGCAACACCCATAGCTTTTGCAACGCTCTACGACACCTTGAATGAGTTGAGCTTTGTACAAAACCCCATTGCTCCTCGATACCTGATTTAATTTACTCAACACAAACGGCCTAGTTCATTGGCATTCGAAAAGTTATGCACGGGATACAATTTGTAGAAATTAAGGAGCTGATAACATTATTTTACTTCAGTGTGAAATGCTTGTGTGTGGTTTGAGAACCTTGAGGAAACTGTAAGAAAGGTGTTGAAGTACCACAGGGGTCGTCACGGTAACCCCATTTCGGCAATTCTATGCAAACGTCGTTTTCCAGAGAGGGCGTGCTTCATCGGGTTGTTCGCCAAACATTTACGCTGTCCCGTTCCAAAAGTGGTTTTGTGCTGCGAGCCGACGTCTCGAAGGAACCTCACGAGTTCACTAATCGCCCACTCAATTCACTGTATTCCACTGACCACTGAGGACAGATAGCTGGATGGGGTTTAAATTGCGACCACAAGTAGGGGCAGAAAATTACCTCACTCATTTCATTAATCGTGCACACCATGACCAAACTACGGATCAAATAGCACACTGCGTCCACCGCGTCCTGGCCAGAGTCACGGACTCTGCGCCTTTATTCCAGGTGACGGCTTCACTACGATTGACCGATTTTACACCCCGCAACTTTGTCCAATTAATTTATCACGGTTCCCACAACCCCCAAACCCCAATCGGTGTTGCCGGAACACATTTATAACAAAGAATTTGTTAGGCCAATCTCCACCATTAACCCC
>UXSR01000086.1:0-88286 GCA_900604375.1 Mesocestoides corti
CGTCCGTGGCTACCTATAATTGTCTCGGGTGCAGACCAACTTACCTTGTTCAAGTGATCTCAACACGCGACTGTTTGTCGGTTTACAGGCCACTTACTTCGAACCATTACCATTAATCCCCGTCTCCACTGTACAAGATTTGAGAAATGCTCTTTGCGATTCCTCGTCAGCTCATTGTGGCTCCATCGACTACTCACTGTTCTCATCACAAATTTCACATGAAGAAATGGGAAAGCCTGATTCAGCAACTCTCCTCATTTCTCAACCATGTCGAGTGCAGTTCATATTATGTATAGAAAAAGGCGTTCATGATGTTTTGAATTTTCGAATACAAAAACCATTGATTTGAGGTGTAAATCTAGATCTTAGGAGTCATGGCAGTGAACTGTTCAGTGTGCCTCAGAATTATCTTAGTGTGACTACTGTGACATCTCTGTTATCTTAACTCTATTTTTTATATAATAGCATTGGGCTTCCTTGCAGCCTACTATTCTAAACAGAAACTAGTTATGTATTATTTCTGTTTCCCAATGAAACACGTCATATTCCTTAACACACAGTTTCAAGCATAATTTCGACTATTTTCTTTATTCGTTCCTTGAATGACGGCAAAAATCTTTAACTACGACCTTGTTAGACTTACTCTAACTACCAAACCTCGTGATAAAAGAGTTTATCAGCATTTATGCAACTAAAATATTGGGAAAGCAGTCTGCTGTTTGGCCATCATCATTGCCATTTGGGCTCCTTGTCGTAGTTTTAGACACAATAAATGAGCACAAGGCAGTACCCAACCCCATTCAACCACCAACATTGCAATGGGATGGTGCATGTTTTTTTATCTAATTAAAATTGTATCTTTCGAATAACAGCTCGATTCTGCCCTTCGATCCTACATGAAATTCTATGACTCACCAAATCTGAGACTTATGGTATAAAGTCACTGCTAACAGTAATTTTGCGGTTCCTCAGACTGGCATCATAAGGACTTCCTCTGCCAGATTTCTGTGTTTTGGCCGATAACTTTACCAAGACATCGTGAGAAAAATCGTTGATAGTGCTTGAGATAAATTTGGTGAAGTTTGTGGCATGTATTCTTATGTGTTAGCTTTATTAGTAGTCATATCATAGGAATGTGGCTGTTGCGCACTTCAATGCAATAAACCAGTCTTGAAAAATCAGAAAAATGGTGCCCAAGTATAGTTCTAAGGTTTATACTCTCAGCTACATTGGATGAGTTCGATTCTATGGTTTTCCTATTGTTTTAAGTTGCAATTTGTTGACTCTTACTGGAGAAAATACAAAATTCCTTTTTTTTAAAATCTTTTAAGATAATATCGGTTTGAGAAATCAAATTATATCTGAAAGAAATCTTGTTCTATACCAGTCATACAATTATTTAAACATTATTAAATCAAATGGTAGCTCACAAATAACGTGGAAATCTAGCTCGAAACACGATTGCTATATTTAAATTGTTGGGGCTAAAATTCAAACGTCCGTTTTACTTGGCCTATAATGTTCCACCCTCAGCCCTATTAAAGCAACCTTTGTTAGTTTTTTCTAACCACATTGGAATAACTTAAGGCTACGTGGAATTATTTTAACCCTCGGCTCCTTAGTTGCCTTCCTAGCATGCGGCCACACGTTTAATTTATTAAAGGTTTATTACTATAACCGTTGAACATGCAGACGTCGTTCTCGCGATAATCTTGACAGCCCACTTTTCATTGGTTGGTAAGCCGTTGTGGTAGCCTTTATTCTCAAACCGAAATGATTTCTCGGATGTACTCGATTCTAGAGGTACTTAGTCTTTTATTTTTAACTAAATCATTGAAGGAATCTATTTTTCGGCATAAACAGAAGTCATTCCCTCTCATACTTCGTCCGATTCTCACTCATGGAACATCTGTGGCCAGATTTTCAGGGTAGGATATTTTCATTTTCTTGAATCTGGATGAAAATGCAGTTCTTGTCTGCCGTTCCCATTACTCACAAGCTTATTCGTAATTTTCCTTGATTTTTTCGTGATACTGTCCTACAGGTTTAATATTGATTTTTTTTGCGTTTGGTATCTAACTTCCCTGAACCATCATTTTCTTCTCTTGTATTCATTTATTTATTCTACGTTTGCACCTCGTTGAAAGTTTGACCACCTTGTGAGCAAGGCGAACTTTACTTTTGTTAATTAGCAATCTATTAGGGTTGATAATTTCGACAAATTCACTTTGTTAGTTTACCATTTTGTTTTGCGCTCGGGATTAGGTTATTAATAGCCTAAACATGTGGCTGCCTTTCTTAGCTGTTTTACTTTAGTGAAAGTTACTGGTTTTGGACTTTATTTGATGCCCATCTGGCTAATGAATGGCCTAGATTGTGCACTCACAAGCTCTCATGCATGTGACACTTACGCTATTTTCACTCTATAAATAATCCGTTTTCATGTCAGAGCATTACATTTCTTGTGTTTTTTCTTTATAAAAAGTGCTATTACTACTCTACAGTAGAATAGTTCCTGAAAGGGATTGACAATTCTCAGTTTCAGAGTTGTTTGTGTTGCTTACACTTAATTAGTGCCTCATCTAATGTTTCTGTAATACAGCCGTTCTTTATGCCCACAATTCTTCCGTGATAGTCATTCTATCATGGTCTATTTTCTTTCAGCTCATCTACACACGCTCGGCGTCAGCCAACTTGTGTTACCCATTGTTATCTTCAGCAGAGCTCTATTTTCCGTAGCCTGTTTGGTCTGATGGGCGTTGTTGGAGGAGCTGTATTGGTTGTTTACCTGAGCCCAACAGTTCGCGAATATGCTATTGAGGCTGCACCGCACTTGAAACCCTATATACAGCAGGTTGACGATTTCGTTGCTAAATATAAACAGAAAATGAGCTCAATTGAACTACCAAAGATGCCTACGTTACCATCCTTTTCTTCCTCCGACCATAAAAGCAGGTAAGGTTTTCTATGTGGCCTGTTTTTAACCCTTCCCTGTAGATTCCACGGCGTTGAAAAAAAAGTAGTGTATTAGAAGGTGGATAATATTTAACTTGTAGTTTGTTTTGTGTAATTTTTCCTTGCCCACCAAATATCTCTTCAATCATGATGGATTGCACCCTCGACCAAAACTGATGAACTTTTTTTTCAAAATGTTTAGGGTTTATCCCCTGATGCATTAGTGCCGTTGCTGTCATTTTTTGGGAGGACAATGTCTAGCTGATAGTGCTCTGTAATCTCAATAGCATCATGTTAACACGCCTCTCGGTTTCTGCTATTGTCAAGCTTATTTTCCGATGCCCTGTGTCTACTATCGCTCACCTTTTGTGCCTGTTGCATCGGATTAAAACGTGAACTTTAACAGAGTACAGAGAACGATGTGGAAAGCGAGGCTTACCACGTGTAGTTACGGCTTTATGTTACTCTCACCATTTTGTATAGCGTATATCCACTGTGCCATCAAGATGTAGCGATCATCTTCAAGAGCATTGGCTTGTTGCCTTAAGTATTATCGCATAAATGAATAAATATACGCGGAATTTATTGCATTTTGCCTGCGGCGGCCGATTTTAGGTGTGCAATCGCACTTTTTGATCTGGTGCAGCCACTGATTACTGATTCTGGAAAATTTTACAGTGATATTAAAACAGTCCGTTTAAACGCCTAACCCGGCTTGGAGTTGAGGTACACGAATCCTCCCGCCTACAAAATTATCAATTAAAGTAATAATGTCCTTAGTTCGAATTATCGTGTTTCAGAAACCTAAGCGAAGCCGAAGCAGACGTAAGACGTCATAAAACGATGCCAAATTAACATATTGGGTTCTCATAGTGTTTCAGCTCAGGCAATAATTTTTAAGAAAGTGAGATTTCGTTTATATCTAGTGGCAATCGTACCAAACGGCTCGGCATATGAAGCTAGTGGCCGACGGCCCAAATTACTCTGGGACCGTGGCTGTTCGGAAGCTGTGTAGGACAGTTCGCTTAGCCTTTTTCCCCAAACAGGGTTTTTTTTATTAATCTACCAGCTTAATATGTCGAATAAATTTACACTCTTTACATGTTGGAGCCATCACGATGAGGCCATATTATTGCTTTCTGAAACCCATGTATTACTAATTCTTACCTTTTTGCTTTTTTGTTTCTGTCCATTTCAGTCTTGAAGCGGTAAGTTGTCTATTCCTTAAGTGTGGCTCACAAGGTGAGTGTCACGGTGTGCATGTTTCATTACTGCACAACGTACGGTGAGTAGATTTAGCGAGCAAGTTTGCCACAGTGAATCATCCGAGGGACAGCACTGGTGCACTGGTGTAGGCTTTCGCCACTGAAGCGTTGACTGCAGTAATTCCCAAATGGCCATGGGCATTGGTGTAACCCGAACATCGTGCCTCTCCACTGCCTTGAAATAGACCGCCTCCCGCATTGAATTAGCTTAATTTTCTGCTTTCCTTTTTCTGCCTCAAAGTTTGCGGAAAATTGTGAGAGACTTTATTGCCTTCTAATGTTAGCGATTCGTCGATCTAGCAGCATGTTATTCCCAGTATTTTATGCGACTTGCCTTCTATTTTGGGAGTCAGCACCGTCTGATCACTTATAGTTTTCTACCGGCGTCAATATTAGTCCCAGTTTCCCCTCTGCATCAGATGTGAGTCGTCAAGTTGCTGCAATTCCTGAACATCTTCAGGGTAAGTGCGCCTAGTAATTCCAATTTATCCATCAAGTCTCACATTGGGCCGCTTGATTCTGAATTTGTATGCAATTCGACCATTTGATTTGGTCAGTTCACAATTTCACGCCATCTCTTCCATTCTATACGCCTTGACAGGATTCCATTCCGGCTGATTGGATTCAAATTCAAGTTCTTTATATAGTAAAAAACCGCATACAAATTCGGTGCGTAGTTTGCATCCTGCATAGTCAATTTTTTTAAAATACAAATATTAGCTTGTTACATGACGATCGGTGTTACTCATGCAGCAATCCAAATTTATCATTGCATTCCGACAGGCTGACTGTTTAGTTTTATAAAAGCGTAAAGGGAATTTGCACTTGTCGTTCTGGAATTACCGACGTTTTTTAAAATAATTAGCTACTAATAAAAACAAGTAATTAGTTGTGTTTGTTGCCGGCTTTTCGGGTTTCCTCAATACCCATGTGCCAAACTGAACTGTACGCTTATGTCATTAGTTAGTTCTCAATGGTTCGTATAAATACCGACTTTGCGTTTGAGTCTTTTTCTTACCTGGCTGTATATTTTAGTGTCGTTGAGTCTTTGCGTCTGAGTCAAACGTACTTAAATCAGACAGCAGTAGTTCCCTCTATTCAAATTGGAAAATATCTTGAGCATTAACTACAGATGTGTATGCACCCGAACAGTACGGTTAACTTAATTAACTTGACTGAAGTCGTTATTATTTTACGCTGTTTTGTAATTTCATTCGATAAAATGTGGTTGTTGAGTTCGTGGATTCGAAAACAGGGTAGTACGTGTTCGAGCAACGCCAAGAAATTCGAGCGTCATACTTTTAAACGGTGAGTAACTCAAACAACTCTTCTTGTGTCGAATTAACCACCTCAACTCCCTTTTTTTCTGTTCCCATCAATTTGTGGGACATTTATTATCTCTTAAGTACGGAGCGAAATATCCATTTAAAAACGCCAGGTTTTGGCGGTTACAAAGTAAAGGGAAATGTCACGAGACATTTTATTTCCTTTTTATCATTATTCTAATTAACAAATTTACTTGCCCGTTTTCGTCAATGGCGATAATTTTCTCTTCGACGAATCCGTTGTAACACGTTGGTGGTCCGGGCAACTTCAGATGTCTGCCATGCCGACCAGTAGTTGAGCGTGACTGTCAAATCTATCAAGACCTTGGCATAAAACGGCAGTTTATTTTTTACGGAAGACGGGCTCTATGTTTCATTGATATTTTTCCGAATTTGGGTGGCGTGCCAGACAAACGAGGCTAGTAATCCGAGTGTTCAGGGGCACGTGATTTAAAATTTATTAGTTCCCTTGCCTTTTTTTAATAGAGAAACTTGATTCAAACTTTGTTCATGCTATTTTTTAACCTGTTTCTCCCCTAGATGTACAAGTCGACATCAAAACTGCCATACGAAACTCCAAGAAGGCAGCCCAAGAAGCCCTTGACGACATTCATCGTCTACAAGTCGTCATCGAAAGTTGCATAAGTGATTATCAGAACCCATCGGTGAGCCCAACGTTCCAGTGCCAGTTGCTTCATAGTGTTAACACGCAGAAGTAACACCCGGTGTGTTTAACTTTTAGCGGAAGCTTGGTTTTGCAAATTTGGATGGCGACAAGTTGGAAGCGGCTCAGCGCAAAGCCAAGGAGAGCCACCAAGTCGCACAGTACGGTGAATTGCATTTACCTCATATGTGCCCTTATTTTTGTTGCAGGGTATTCTCTGTGCTCTCACACTGCCTATTTGTGCAGTGAAAAAGGTGGTCCTTCGGTGTCCTGTCGGGAAAGAAAACTTCATTTGGCGGACCAAGTCAGCGGTAGCCAGCTGCGTAGATACTTACCGTAATGTGTTTGTGCCACGAAACTTCTAGAACAAAACTTCGTTGTAAAAGCTAACAGCATGAACCAGATTGATGTCTTTCAGCAAGTTCAGCTGTTATTGTTCCATATGGCCACCTGGTAGTCTGTTCTTGAAGCAGACAGGTTGTCCTAATTTTGGGCTGGGCAATTAACAGCTGAGACTTTTAGTCGGTTCAACATCTAGAGAAATAAAAACAAAGTGTCTGGAAATTTTCTGTAGATGAATAAAAATGGAGCTGGAGGTGTATTCTGTTTGGTCCAAAACGCTGTCGTGTTTCGTTGTTTCTAGGCAGCATCTCTCGCAACTTCGATCAGCCCTTGACTCTGCCAAGTCGTCAGTTTCGGAACAAAATCAGGATTTGATAAAAGCAGCTATTGCTAGCTATGGAGATCTTGCATATGACCTCTCCAGTGCCGTTACTGAGGTAAACATTGCGCTTCCCATTTTCATTTTTCGTAACTGAACGTTCGCGGATTTTTACTTTTTGTCACATTAGGGAGGGCTAGATTTGGCCACCAGGCGTTGATTTTCAGGGGTATTTTTGCTATTTAGCAGGTTCAACATTTTATGTTCTGCTGTTAAACCCTTCTCTTGTTGACCATGCTATATTTATTTTGCGTTTGTTGGCTTATTTTCAGTGTTTTAGTGGCCATTTTTTGGTGTATCAGAAATTGACTGATGTCGTATTGAAAGTCACACTGTCCGCTTTTTGAGCATTTCAGTAATGTTCAGTTGCTGATGTAACCCATTTTCTTACATCTGCCCACACCTGTTTTTTTTTAAAAATACAGTCCATTTTGTCACTTAATTAGCTCGTGGCCTAGGCCCGTATTTAGCCACAAATGTGTGGAAATCTGCGCGTCGTTCACGGAAAAGTGAACGTTCTTCGCTTTGTTTCCTCTTCCACCTTGGCGTCGCTATCAGAATTTGCACACCAGCTTCCTCCACTCTTTGTTTACACGTTACCGGCTGTGACACCGATCTGTGTGTCGCTTTCACACTTGCATTAATACCTACTTTAGCTTGGCCACCCAGTGGTGACTCGATATGAGTTAAAAATGACAAATTTATAGCATTTTTGGATGCACGGTTGGTCGCACCACTGACCACCTCTTTTCTAGCCACCCTATACTAGTGTTCCATAGGGTTCGCTATTGACTCCGTAAAAGTAACTGTGGTCGTGCTAAATCCCAACTGCCTGCTTTAATAGTTGTTTTTACCATGCAGCATCTGGTCTTTCTTTACTTAGTTGGAAACCAATTCCGTCTTTCGAATTGCTGACTAGCTCACAGTTGGGCTCCTATGCTGTCGTTTAGTGGGAGTGGAGTAGCTTCTCAGTAACTCTCCCAGCTGAATCGCCATCACTTCCTAAAGTTCATGTATTTTCACTCCTTCATATGTTGATACGGTTTTAACCACTTGCGTTAGAAATGGAAGACGCGGCCTAATTAAACCAGGAGTGGTTGTGCTGATTGTAAATGACGTCAAGGGGACTTTTTGACATTCCTCCACTTATTCTGCATGAATCCTGTTGCTGAAAATAAAATTTCGATGAGAAGCAAACTAGCGTCTTCTCAAAAATTTGGAGGTATTTTTTGTAAGACTCCCGCTTTCGTCATTTAGACGGTGTCTGTAGAAGACTTATGCCAAGTGCCTCCACCAAACTTGACGTTCTGTTTTTTAACTGCATTATATTATATCATGCATTGCTATTAAACTTTTGACAGTGAACCTTGCGTATTAAACGGTGTTGGTATGAAAGCCGAATGTGAGTGACTTTTGTGCTTTTATAATTTGCGTAACATAGCATTCGTGTTTTGCGTGGGTTAATGTTGGATAGAAGTAGGGCGTTGGTTGGTAATGTTTGGTGTAACTGAACGTCTACCAGCGCGGTAGATGCATTTCAAGGCACCTGTTCCGTGTGAAATATAAACTTGTGCACACACATTTATTATCTTTGTTTTTCAGGCAGTAAGACTGTCTTTTTTAAGTAAGAGATCTGAATAGGGGTGGGAAATGGCTTGCTCGAATGTCATTTTGATTAAATTTAATGCACGCGTCGTTTTATCCGAGCATTGCTTATCTCAGTGTAAGAATCACCTCAAGTGGTTCATCGCACCGTCGTTTTGCGCTCGTGCAGGCATCGTCTACCAACTCAGCACATGAATTTCTACATAAACTCAGTGAAGGTGTAGTTAGAAGTGGGGACCTTTCCACGGCCATCGGCAATGGCCGCCCTCTGCTCGTGACCACGTTCTACCCAAGCGGTATTTACGGTGCCAAGACTTTCGCACAGGTGGAAGGCCACCTTTTGCAGACAGCCTTTGGCATTTAGTGCGCGTACGATGCTTTTTTTAATACATCGCTTGTTTTTGGCCTTTGGGACTACGTAATGAGTTGTGCTGGCTCATCCTGTGCTTCTAGTAGATTGCGCGATTAAAAATAACAAGAGTCGTCAAAAAGCCACCCTCGGTCCTGGTCACTTTTTTTTCTTCCTTCCACGTAAGGTGTTTTGCTCGTGTGTCCTTTATGCTATCTTCTAATCCTTCAGACAAAGTCGTCGTTTTTTCCTACTTTTTGGTTTCGCTGAATAACGGCTTGTGAAAGTTCTCAGTTAAGCTAGGTTTGTAATTTGTGTACTATAAATTAGCGCGCTTCCCATTTTCACGTAGGTGCTCCGTCGAACGTCTGGTTGGGGGTTTACTCGTCTTCTGTCTTCCCCCCTAATTTCTGTCTCATGTTACTCCTCTTAGCTCTCGTCATGGTACTTTCTTTCCTACCGCTTTTTTTCACGAGAATTAACCAAATTACATTTCAAGATCGGTGATTGCTTTTACGTGTTGGGTTATGTATATCAGCATTTATCGCTTTTTTTCGAAGGAAGCCGCTTGGTTTTACTGGTATTTTTCCAGTGCACATCATAAAACTAGTAAAGTGATTCTCCCAACGTCTGTGGTCCCCTATCTTTAAAAGCAGTAAAATGTGGACATGCCATTTTGTATTTAGTCAAGTTTCTTACCTTAAAGTTGTAATTTGAAAGCATGTTCCGTAATGCAGTTTTAAATGTGGCCAAATTTTATTGTAACTCGCTGAATGTGGATCTTTGTGCTGAGCATTCTCTTCAATTGAGTGTCACTAATAATTTAAGGGTTTGTTCGCATTTCGTTTGCGCACTCATGCTCTGTGGATTGGAAAAGAATTCACGCGGGTTCCATAATATTCCACACACATAGTTGCTTCACCCACTAGCGGTAAGTGTAAATAGCTTAATTAGTTTACCCATTACGGTTTGCTTTTCTAGGTCAAACTATTGGAAGGTTTAAAATTCCCCAACCAAGATTGCGTGTACTTTTATTCGGTTGTATTCGGTGATTCCCCGGTATTCCGTCCTCTGTTTTTAGCACTAGGCAATCCCTGACCCTAGGTGCAGATGGTATTCGTAATGCGGATAAATGACTACACGGGGCTAATCTACATCTCCACTCCCAATGTGGTTCGTTATCCCACTCTCACTGCCTAACTTCCACCGGCGTATCATGCAAGTAAAGGAGTGATTTAGTATTGTGATAACTTCCCCTGTGGTCTTTTTGTCTAGCATCAAGGGCTTTTGTGTATTTGGTGGATTGCTGTCGTTGTGATAGTTTGTTACGATTTTTTTTAAACACGACTGTCAGACTATATAATGGTTTCTTGTTAAAAAAAAACACTAAACAGTGAATGGCATTTGGCGGCTTCGTTTAAACTATGTGTTTGTTATGTCACCTTGGTCTATTTTCTACACCGGATCCGCTAACAAATCGCGTTTGGGTTTTAATCGGAGAACCATCTCCACCTCGTTTTGTAAGCCATGACTTTTGCTTTTCCTTCCAGTTTCACGACCTTTTATAAACATTAGAAATTCAGCTGCAGGTTTACATCAAAATGAATTATTCTTTTGTATCCGCTAACAGGTACGTGTATATCTCTGCATCTCTAGTTGCTCTCTTTCTTCTTCTTCTTATACATTCGACATAATGGGTGAGAAGTGAACTGAAATGTAGCAAAATCGGGGCTGGATGTACTTTTAGCAGGTCCACGCACGACACTAATGGTTTGTTCATACACACTGGGTCATTAGTATCAACACTTTACGGTCGTAAACGGTGGTATTTTTACTTCAAATCAAAATTCGAATATATACATTGCAACATCCAAAAATGCCTATGGAATGGCGGTTTCGGCCCTTATGCCTTTGTAAATTTTACCTCCTGTGTTACTTCGATTCATTTGCTTATTCACAAGGGCCTGTTCACCCCAAACACCATATACCTCTTTAATTTGTTGAGATCACTTGAACAAGGTAAGTTGGTCTGCACCCGAGACAATTATAGGTAGCCACGGACGAATTTGCGCAGTGTTTGCTATCCATTTAAGGACGATGGATGCTTCCAAGACGGAATGGATACACTTCGCATTGAGGTGCCTCCAGCATTAATGAAATGACCGAGTCGCCTGTTCTTTTGTTGGGCGACTTGGGTTCTGCGGTGCAGCTGTATTGCTGGTGGGTGTCTTTGGGAAGTAGCGTAGAATGCACCGGAGGCCGTAATTCTGCCGCACTAGTCCTTACCGCAGCCAGTGCGCGTGGTGTGCCTCTTCGAGCGTGTTAATCGACTCCGTGCATAGTCATTTGTTTGCGTGGATGAGTGCGGTTGTGAAAGGACATGAGGTACCCCGAAGTCACTAGGATGGTGGTACTCAGAGCAATTGTGTGCATGGGTTGTTGGCGTCGGATGTTGGGCGTGAATCGTTTGTGGCAGGCAGCATTGCTGTCGAGTGGCTGGAAGGGTTTGTGTTGGTGTGCAGTGAATGTGGGCCATGGACGCGTTGAGAGCAAATTGGAGTCGGAGTGGGTAGACTTCAGTTTGCACTTGTAACCAGAGTGGGTGGTGGAGTGTTGGTGTGTGCGTTGATGTGTTAAACACCAGGCCTCGACGTTGTGGAGAACAAGTCCTGTCGCTAGTGTGGAACATCGGTGGTTCCGTGTGTGACCCACTTCGCAATAGGTGTGGAGCGTGATTGGGGTGGTGGGTCATGTGTGTGGATTGAGCACGCGGTCTTGCAAATAAGGAGTTGTGCATGATTGGTTTTGGGGGCTTTTGGAGGTGGACAGAGCTATTGCTGCAGAGGGCTGCAGAGATGTGACAAATGCGTAGGGTGCTATTAGGTGGAGGGATCAAAGCATCCGTGTGTGAAGTGGGTTAGTAATTTCGTGATGTGCTTTTCGTGTCCATGTTTGCTGTTTATGTTCAATAGATTTGTCATTATTCAATGCATGTACAGCTAGGTAATACAGACTTGTTTGGGAAGATATTAACAATACTGTCGATGGTGCCATGATAAATTGACTGGTTGGTTGCTTATTAAATGGTAAGTTTAGTTCATTTCTACTGGAAACCTTCCAAATATTCACCTTGCTTTGTACCTTTTTGCTGCTTTCATATTCGAATTTAGACGCATCATATTTGGACGTAGCTTAAATCCAAGGGAGTCGTTCGTTATGGACGTTTGCCTGTTTCACTTTGCGTATTTCCTGTTCATGATTTCATGTTATAACTCTGTAACTCATTTTATCTTGAACTGATATTGTAATCGGAAACTGTTTTTCCTAACTTATTAGACCTGGCGATTTCGAGATTGCAATGTTGTCACGTATTGTAACAGTTGTTTAATTCGCTTCTGTGTGGTACTATTCGCTTTTTTATATTATTTTTTGGTACTTTATTCGCTTCTTGCTTGGTATATTTTACGGTCTTTTTGAATAGGTGCTGCTGTATGCCGGAACGTAATTGTTTTTATCTGCCGACGTTTAATAACAAAAATGCTCGTTGGGTTTCGCTTTTTTTAATGTTTTTTTTCAGGTGTTTGAACCTTCCTTATTATATATCACTTAATGCCCTTACCCTCGAGTTCTTATCACTGTTCCTTTGGCTGTGCAAATACAGTCATTGTTTTAAGGCTTTTGATTGAAGTATATTAAATATTTGCAAGTCGTTGCTTGTAACATATCATAGCCTGAGCAGATGGGGCGTCGTGCGTAATTGAATTAATCTGTCGCGGTGAGCTACTTGGTCCCGGGTCCTGCGGTGGGCCGAACAAGTCACTTTGATACACTGCCGAAGTTTTGCTGTGTAACGCGTATCAATGCGAGATGATAACCCATTTGAAGAGAAATATCTGTTAACGTTCTACAGTATGTTCCTCATTTTGTCCTTTTTTGGTAAAGGGTAATTCTTTTACTAATTATGTCAATAAATTTTTCATATTACTTTTGCATCTTTCAGTCTGAAAATTATTGTACTTTTAATTATTATGAATTGGAATCATTTCACCAAAATTACCTACTGTTCATTAGAATGTCATTTTGACTGCTTTCGATACTAGATTGATTACCATTTCGGACGGCAGGGGTTCCTCTACTGCGGGGCCCGCTGGTACGGTCACACCGATTCCTGGGCTAGCTTTAGCCGAGTATAGCGTGCACCGATGCCAAATTAAGTCCCTTCTCAGATTTATTCGCAGATGACTGCCCTCTTTTCGTAAACAAAGCCTGCCAATTTTTATATTGTGGTACCTTGATAAGTACGACAACTGGTTTGAGTGCCCCTCTGAGTTCAAATTACATTGTGGAGACTCATGGCTTATTGCCGACATGCATGCTAATTGGTATTTTGGGCCAGACTATTGAAGAAATTACGGGGATTCACTTGACGTGTCCACGGTCTGTGGCACGTCGGTGCTTGGGCTCTTTTGCAGGGGTCTGTCTCTTGGGTGTAGCGAGCAGAGCACGGTGTGCCTCCCTCCCTGTGTACCACGTGGGCGCGTCGCTGCAGGCGGCGTGAGTACTAGTGAAGATCCCAAAGGTTTTAAGGCTTACCAGCATGGAATGATTATCGGCAAAAAGGTGTGCCGCACTTTCAGAGGCATGGTAAAGCCGGCCATATTGCACACACCACCGTGCCTCCACACGGATTACTGAGTGCTGTCTACGTGTGTTTGCACTGCTTTGTGTCATATTGCTCAATGCCATAGCATTTCTCAATCAAGGCAATGGATTGTGGCCTTCCTCTTCACCGGGCTTAACTCGTTTCCTTGATAACAGAAGTTCATGTGGAAGTTTTTAGAATGTTCTTGTTTATTAGCAATGCATCTAGGCTTACCACCTATCCCACCATAAGCCGTAAAGGTCAGGTTTATGTATGCGTATGTACTACCTTCCGTTTAGGGCAGAAAAATGGCCACTTAAATGTCAAGGTTCGCTTTTATTAAAGGTGAAGCTACTTAACTGGAAGTGTTGTAGCCATCTGACTTACTGCTGAAAAAACTCGTGTTTCTGATTTAATTTCCTTCGCAACCATCTTTTGTGCAAGTTTTCTTTCACCAAATGTCATTTCGATCTGCCAGCGACATTTAAATGCGGCACTTTTTGTTACCTCTTCACATCTGTTTTAGCCAAAATGCTAAACGGTCGACGTGACCACATTAATCCCTTCACAATCGATCCCTCTCCTCCGTCATGTTGACCATTCTCAAGAACTTGAGGGTTTTTAAAAGTTGCCAAAAAAACTATGTCTCCCAATTCGTTTAATTCCTTCTTCACTTACATTTGTTGCGTAGCCTGTACATTAACATATGTGTGCTTGGAATGAACCGCGAAAAAGTTTGACAGCAACGCTACATAGTCAGAATGTCTGACTTAAAAGAGTGTTGTTGAACCGACTAATGAAACTTATTTTGGCTGTTTTGTTCAAGGAAAGGCAAGCGAAGGACAACACAGAACACGAACTTGCCGTTGCTTTGGCCCGCCATAGTCACCACTTAGCGCAAATGCTTCGACTCAAGCAGGAGGAGCTTGAACACCATTTCGACTTTCGTCTTCGCGAGGCCCTTGCCGAACAGAAGGCGGCTATCGAGGGCGACATCCTTCGTTGGATTCGCCGCATGGAGGCTATCGAGCACGTCGTCGATGGTCGCGCAGACATAGATCGCGTCGCTAAGCAGACTCAGGCTCTCTGGCTCGCCGTGGAGGCTCTTGCCTTCGCTCTAGAAATGCCCTTTTCAAAAATTGGCGCCTCAGGTCTCCCGGAGCGCCAGTTCAGTGACATCAAACCGTTTTATGTCAGTGAACCCCTCGGCCGTTTTGTAGACGCCGTCAAGGAGACTGCTGGAGAAAGACATGAGTTCGCAAGTGTGGTTGCTGAAGGCATTCCGAGAGAAGCACTTACCGACGGGGTGTGGACACGTCAGGGTCTTCTCCAACGATTCAACAAGGCAAGCATCTTTTCTGAACCTCCGGTTACTCTAAGGCCCGTAGTTTTATAGCTACATAATTAGGGCAAATTTTATCACCTGTTATGTTTTCAAGTATGTAACCATGACATCACTAACCTGGCTGACCGTGACGGTACCCGTAAAATGTAGCTGATTTGCTCAATTAAATTAGCTACCTGATTGAAGCCGTAATAGTTCAGATAGTCAAGTCATGCATCCATGATAAAAATCACTAATCATTGCTGAAACCCAAATAGGATGGTGCCAGTTTCGATACGAAAAGATAAACTCATGTTTGCAGTGTGGGTCCGAATTTGCGAACAACCAAAAAATCTTACTTCCTAAGTAATCGCTTTCAAGAGCCCAAGCATGCGGGCTCCAATTAGGTAAAGTCATGAAATACGAATTATTGCTAAGAAAAATGTTTACTATATTTTTTGCAAATTTCAACAAATAATTTAGCGAAAGAAAGTAATTGCGTACTGTGGTAGTCGATCATTTTGTCAAGCCAGTCTGTTGCTTTCCGCACGCTCGGGAACAATGCTCAATGGTTATAGTGATCATATACCTCAAAAAGACATGGTATGATTTGTTTTCAAGGAGTGTTTTTAAGACCTCGAAAACGCTTTTATTCTTGATGAAATCCGCGGTATTCACTAGTATGTGTAGAGACAGAATTCCTGAAATTTTCTCTGCCAGCTTGTCTAAACGTAGCGTATGGTTTTCTAATGTAAGCATTTCAATCTGTGAATGGAAGTACTGAGCTGAAGTACCCATCCGTTTTTATATAATATTGCGAATCCTACGCTGTTTGGGCCGTACTTAACAACCCGAAAGCATGTGGATCACTGTACTTCATGCCAATCCATGCCCCGACTTTTTCAATTCCAAAACGTGCATGCCTGTTTACTTCGTTTAGATAGTTTTGGCCAAAAGTGGCCTTTTAAGGTCCCAAAACCTCACCTCGTCAGCACGGTAACGACCTCTACAAACTGATGCGGGTGGTCAGGAAATTGTTTTACGAGGTCTAGCCGTTTTAATTTCTCTTTCCTTGGTAAATTAGGCCTTTTGATGATCGAATGCTGTTTTGACTTCGTTTTTTTTCACGCGAATTCGGCTTAGCGTCCGCATGAGCTGGGATGGATTCTCCCGTTGTATAATCCTAATAGGCTTGAAGTGATTCTTTTTTTGAAGTAATTTGGACAAGGCTGTCTTATACTTTCTTCTTCTTTTGCGTCGCTCTATCATTGGATTAACGCCGCGATTAATCCTTGTGTTTGGGCTGAGAAGTTCTTAACACTCCTTCTATTCTGTCGCCACTCTAACTCCAGTTTAAATTCATTGCAAACACATTTCCCTCTTCACTGAGATGGCACTGCGCCGCCACTGTTCATCTAAGTCGATTTAAAGAATATGCGTCCCTATGCACTTTTCCTGTTGCACAATTTCCGATGTGTTCGAATTTTATGTACACAGCACGAAGCCTCCTAGGCTTCTAAAAGGGTTATGCCAGGTTCTTTGTTAACCATGACAATACCCTTGTAAATTCATCCATATCATTTGTAATCATTTTGAAACTATGCTAGGGTATTTTGATGTTAATTGCCTTCGTATTGTGTCGGTCAGAACAGTTAACTCACATATTTTTAGCGTGTGTTGCCCACAAATTGTATTTAACCGCTCGCTCATTTTCACTTTCGTTTTTGCCCATTTCCTAAGGGTTTGGTTTTTTATTTGCGACCTTCGGTCCGTGCTATACACGGAAATACGCCTGATCTTTTGATTTAGCCTAAGTCGAATTTCAGAATGCCTTTTGCACACATATACTGTAACACACACGGAACAATTCAATCGTTTAACTCCTGACCGTTTGCCGCTCGGGCATTGTTCTAGCCTGTGGATGTCACGATATTTGGCATGTTGACGCGCTTCAAATTATGCAGGCTAGAAGACAAAAAAAATAAACTGAAAGTCTTTAGGTCTTGTTTTCATTCAAATTACTTGGAGCAGTGAGTAGGACGCCAAAAGGTGGCCTGAGACATCGACAGGTAGCTATTTGGACCTATGGTCTTAAGCTCTAATTGCACACTTACTAGTCACGGTTTCCTTGGGCCATCTGTTGGTCTCAGGCGAGCAGCCTTAACGTGGGGTATAATCTTTTTTTTGTTTAGACATTTTTTTGTGATTGGCTGAAGTTGTAATTTTACAGATGAGCCACTTGCAAAAGGTTCATGCTGTGATGTCTTGCCATCTGGTCATTCTTTAGCAACGGGTCAGCTCTGAGTAAGTAGACAGAATGCGGTCCCCGTGGCATCATCATGCTTATTTGCCGTCGCCAACTTCAGTGGCGGTGGTGGTGCTGATTGGATTTACCCCGATAGAGTATGTACTGTAAAAAATGAAACAGTTAAAGTTATGTATGATTAGTCGTTTGTCTAATAAAAGTCTGCCGTTTGTACACGTCGTATGTTTTATCGCCCGTTTGTACTCGAACATACCCATTGCAACCATTTGTAGGCATTTATTTAGTCAGTTGGAAGAACTTATGCGAATCGTGAGCGTGAAACGGCTACGTCGTTACCTGTGCATTACCTGACTCCGGGGTAGAAGAATTTATGACCTTTATGCGTGTAGACCGCTTTAAAACCTATCGTAACGCATTTACTTATTTAGAATTAGGGGCCTTAAGGCACTGAATATCTAGGCGGTGGTGCTTGTGATACAATTAATTAAATTATCCTGAATGCTCTGATAATTACAGTTCATGTACCTAAACTTGCCCGCAATTACTGTCCCCACGTCGGCGAGTGGAGTATTGCACCTAAGTAGAAGGCGGTTTACTGTTTGTGACTTTTTGTGAAAATATTTTGTAATATTTTACCTTTGTTTTCAAAAAAAGTTGGCGGTGTTTACTTGCCGATATTTGGGGACAATGTTTTGGACTTTATCCGCTGTTTATTTTGAGGCTTTTAATTTTTCCACACGAATTTCAGTGTTAATGTTACTGTAGTTCACTCAAAGGTCAGGTCCTATTAATTCCAAATTTTTTTACCCAGGTCTACAAAACGTCTTGCAATGTGGCATTGGTGAGTGAAACTGGAGGCTCACTCTGGAACTACGCCATCTCCTGGCTCCAAGCAAAGCTCCTCTTTGATAGTCTTGGTCGTCGCCGAATCATCTCCCGCCTTCCCGGTCTCGGTTCGACACTCCTCACTCCGGAAAGCGAAATCCTTGAGGACGGTCAGGCGCTGGACACTTTTTGCCTCCTGACGAGTGCTCGGGCGGCACTCATGCCTGAGGTAGACGCACCTGTGCATGTAGACCCCACAAACTGCTCGGACATCGAATTTGCCGTGCGTCTTCTCTCCCAGCTGAAGGGTCAACCCGCAGCTGTCGCCGCCGACTGGATTCGTGACGCTCGACGCTTCCTCGAGGTCCATCAGGCTGTCCAAGCACTCCTTGCTTATGCCACAGCGCAAAATTTTTCTGTTTTCGATGAGAGGCTTTGAGTGTGTTCGCTGGAATCATGGGCTGTATTTTGCACTTCTTCATCCATGTGTGCGTAACTTCATTTCTCTTGAATAAATGTGTTTGTGGTAGAAGATATAGGAGAAAGTAGTGTTAAGTATAGAGCCTTTTATGAACAATAAAAATGTAATGGATCTACGACTTGGATGCACAAGAGTGTTTTTGCTTGTAGTTGTGTGCAAGTAAATAAGCAAGTAGGCACTTGTTTTTTTACTAAACCGGAACTGTCATTTTGTGTTGATTTCTGAATTTTCTGAACGGTGACATCGTTGTTTAAGCAAACTAGGGTTCTATTGGTTGCGTTACGATTCTTCAGTCAGTGCCTAATTAAAGACGGACGAAAAGGGCGATTGTAGTGCATGTCTTTGGTAAGGTCTGTGCAGAGAGTAGTCTCGCGAAAGTCGTCTGGATAATTTTTAAAATACTCGACCTCTGTCATTTCAATCGTGCCCTTCGTGATTGGTCTCAGCCAATAGTTTGCTTGTTTTTCTTGGTTCTTGGGGATATAAAACACGACTTTCCAATCAACCAAGGGGGATTTGGGAATGATATTTTCGAAAAGATAAAAATAAGAACCGTGCAAAATCGGGCGGGCGCGTAATTACCAACGCAGACAAGTTGCTTCCTTGCATGCTATCCACTCTGAGGCAGACTTTTTAGACTGCCATGTTAAGCGTTTAAAAACCTTTATTGAATGAAGAATGTATTTTGGAAAAGGAAAACTGAAAAATTATTAACCTACAGCACAGCCCTTTACAACGAAGAGCATGGAAGCTGTATTTTTAAAATGAACACCACCATTTGTCAAGGAAAATGCTTGAATTTCATTCAAATACAATATACCGTGCTTCAAATGACTTTGCTTTGTGATTATGTTCTCAGGTAATTTAATTCATTCGGTTCTTCAGAACAGTTCATTATTTTGCAAATTTGATAAGTAGCCAGGTTAAATAATATTTAAGCCACAAGACTGGTTATGAAAAGTTACTTTCTTCGTTGTTCTCAAACAATACCCCCGAATCTAATTAATAACTTCGAACTGCTTCTAATTCCATTTATGGAGAAGGTCACACGTACCGAAAATGCGAACATAGGTAAATGGGGTGTAGAAGCAACTGATAACCCCACAATACTGCACTATTACCCTTCTTGAAACGCAAACGGATTACAGACACTCAGGAAATTCACCTAGGTATGCAAGCGAAATAATTCCCCATTGGTCAATTGATCACTAAGTTTTACGTGTGCCCAGGAGGTCATTAGTCACTTCAACTTGCCTCCGCTGGGCATCGTAAGAGCGGTCTTTTTTATCTCTCTGCCATACGGCAACCAGAACAATTTTTATGAGAAACCTCGCTTCCAGAAATCCTAGTAATACGTGCCCAACATTATTTAATTCGGCTTGTAGTAAAAAAGGATTGATTTGACGTTGTCCTCAGTTCTGCTTACTTGAATTCCGAGTTTCGCATGCATTTACAATTTGATTAATAAGCCTACACTTCATTAATAGGCCACAAATCATTGGGCTCATTCTCAATTCAAAAGTTGTCAAGGTAACTTCGCGAAACCCTAACTGCAGGTCTTCCCAGTCGGAGGGCGTGTCTGGCCAGGAGTCGCCTCTGCCCCGAATCAGTAGCTATTCAATGCATTAATTTCTGGCATTTACTAAATAGGTCCTTGCACATGGGCGATAAAAGACTGTCTAGCAGTCTCTACATTTTGTGTCAAAAACCGATTTCAAACATTCTGACCCAAATGTGAAATTATTTTCTGTAGAGAAAAATCTTTCCTTTTGTAGACTAGGATAACTGTAATAGAGGAATGCAATGTGTGAATAAATTCTTTTGCCTATATTACAAATCGTTTCCCCGCTTGCTGCTTGAGGCACTGAATATTCCTGCGTATGCAGTATGAACAAATGACCTTTTACTTGGTAACTTCCATGGAAACTTGATTCGGCATTTATGCTGTGGCAGCAGCGAATGAGCACCCGCATAATTTTGCCATACACTAAACGCCTCACGTACTTTACCAACCTTAGTGGTTCTTGTGCCTACCTAAGCAAACAAGACGGTAGTGGTAAAATACCTTGAGGGATCTATTATCGGTGCAGTAACATTATGCCACTTAACATAGTGTTATTACTCACTACACATCCGTCCAGTTTACATTAACCAACTTAGACAATACCACTGGAAGGCATGTTAGTTAGGCCTGCTGAGCACGTCGCCAAAGTAGACATGTCCTTTTGAAGTGATGGCTTTACCCGGTTTCACGCTTGACATTCTGTGTGTCCAAAGACACCCGAATACGACTGGCTTTCAGAATGACAATATTTGTGCAAATCCACTGTTTTCCCTTTTGCTTCACATTACTTATTTTTGCAACTAATAACTATTTGGCCTAGCCTAGTGTGTCTTGGTTGAATTTCTAAAAGGTCCTGACCCTGCAAAAGACCATAGTTCATTAGCAAAAAAAGTTTTCTTGGGCCTAGGCCCACTAAAATTATTTTAAGACTTGGCTTGGTTTGCTTCTCTAGGCCCACGTTATTTTTTCCAAAGGAACGCAAGGTCATCTACCTTCCTTGCCGAGTTAATGGATCTAATCCATAGTTACGGCCATCTGAAAGTTGACATCTCTGGTGTTTTTTGGAGGAAATATTTCTGACTAGGTTCTTTTGACCTAGGTATGCCTCTGGAATGGGTTTAGATTGAAAAGCATTTCAGTAAAAGAAATTTCCTGTCGCGCTTATTGCTCCAACTACACCAATTTCGTTCCTTTTTGGGGCGGGAGAATCGAATATGCATGTCGAATAGGAGGCCACAGCACATTCTCGAAGTAGCGTCTAATCATGAAGAAAATTGGAACTTTACTTTTGCCATCGCTTTTTTTTACAAATAAACCACCTCCGGTTCCTCTTCAAACTGTGCTTGGCATGTTTTGCACAACATTGAACATTATCATTTGCTTTTTTAGTTGATTTGGGTACAATACGTGCCACCCTAAATGACACCTGGTTTTAAATTTAACAAAAAGGACAAATCTTGAGTAGAAATTCACGAAAAATTACACAGTAACTTTGAAGAGTAAATTGACATATACGTCTAGGAGTTGGTGAGTGTTTTAATGATTTTTTTTCTTTTTTTTTTGGTTGTTGAAGAAAATCATGGAGAAATGGAATAGTTGGGGGCATCTGAATTGGCTAACGCCGCCTCCGCAACGATATCCCAACTTGTTTGTGGATGTGGTTATTAGCGAAGAGGTTTTAATTTAAAAAGCAAACAAGTTGGCCAGACTTAAAGGCATGGTTTTAAAGCATTTGGGGTTGAAAGATCGTTTGGCTGAGTTAACCTAAAGTAGAAACCAACTTAATCGTCATATTATAGACGTTTTCTCAGACCATAGCAAAAGGTGGGTAGGCTGGGTCACTCGATGGCCCTTAGCTCCATCGCGGTGCTTTGAAAGGTCTTGTCAATGTGTGAGGAAGGCATCGAAGGCACGTAGGAAGGCATTTGTCCATCCCTACTTGTGGATTCAGACCTCTTAAATGCTCCTCTTCAGTTGATTTGCGAGTTGAGATAGCTACCAATTTCAAGCTAAAAACTAGATGAAAGGGGTTGAGTACCTATCATGAGCATTTTAAGTTGAAATTTTTCTGTTGACGGGGTTCACAGATAAAAGCTGATAATCTTTACAGCCACCGTGTCTGACAAAATCAACTTCGTTGATAAACTATTTTTAAACCAAGAAAATAATCTGCTGGTCGTGGGGTGTCTTAAATTGTGTGTTTGTGCAATTCGCTAGCAAATGCACCGAATGTGCATCTGCTGTCATGCTAAGGTATTTCCAGCACTCCTGTCTTACCAATAATTTGTAATTTAAGCTGTCAAAATCACCTACGTCGGAGTAACTTTTCACATTTATGATAAGACTACCCAATCGTCAACCTAATTTGAATTTACATCGTGCTTCTTTGACAAAACAGATTGGGCTACGTCGTCCACGACTTGAATTAAAATCCCCAAGTCAACGGGCTCAAGTCATTAATGTCACAGTCAGTGGAGGTCTAAAGTGAATGAATCAGACCCAGCAATAGCACGCGAAAGTCAAGCATGACATGGTCTAATGGTAGAAAATTGTAGTGAGTTTAAGAGTCTGGGTTTCATCAGTTAGGTAAACTAATCCAGCGCAATTTCGTCCCTGTGCAAAATAGAACAGGCTTTACTATTTAGTTTGGCAGTACTTAAAAGCATTGAACATCAATAATAAACTGTTTTTAATCTCCTCCACCAAATTTCACAGCTTTCTTATTTACCGACATACAGCTGGCAATTTTTTATAATCTGATTTGTCAATTGCAATAAATGCTATCTATGCTTCCATGTAGTGGTCAACTCTAATTATAATTTTCAATTGAATTTAGAGGCCAAAAACTGTACGGTTTTTCCATATAAATTGTAAATTGAGAAATACTAAAGCTTTTGTTTATTTTTCATCAGCCACAACCTCGCCCTCAATGTCGTCTGACATCGTTCTTATTGCATAAACAGGGAGTGATCTCATTAATTTCCAAGCATAACTTACGAGAGCAAAAGGCAAACGTAGTTTTGCATCCGCGACAGCATTGTGTGCTGTTTACCAGTGCTTTCGTTTCCGACACCACACTAATGAAAGTGTTTGGAGTCAAGCGCACATGCCTTCGTTTACGTATACATGCTGCACATTGATTTTGCCTAGGTGAATAATAAATGTTTTAAATAAACCATGCTACACTAAAGACACAGGTTACAAACGTTAAGTAGTCTAGACACAATTATTTATTGTTGAGGAAATTAGTTATTCTCAAAGGGACCATAAAATCCACATCGAATTGCATATATGAACACGTAGCACGGAACTACCGAGAATGCTGTTTCTGTGACCCACTAAATTAATTTATTTTTGGGTGAACCTGAATCGAAATGGATTTCGCATCAAAGGTTACATGATTTTCATAATCATCTTAATCATATTTTGCAATAAAGTAATAGAAATATATGTTGTACTAGAGAAAAGCCCTTTTCGTTTACTCCATTTAGCACCCTGATACGCGTGTGATCAAATATTAGCAGCGACTTTACTACTTTTTGCTGAGGTATGAGTCTATTAAAGGAAGCCTGACTGAAATCTAGGCCGTGCCAAGTTTTCACTATTTCTGGCGTTACTGTGCCGAACCTGGGAATTCACAAATTGTTCTGTTTAACAATTTCAGCACAACCCCAGCGTCAACGGATCTTGCAAGTTCCACCATTCAGTTTACTTCAGAACTGCTGTTGACCTTCAGCCAGAGAGCATGTAGGGATTTATCATCCCCATATTAAACTGGTTAAATGTGAATTGCTTTGAATTTCTACTATGAACCAAAAAGACCTCAGCAATGATGTATCGCCCGGATTTTGTCTTAAGTCCTCCACACAAAGAACTAAATTCACTGCAACGTGCCCCTTCTTCTCACATCTACCAATCGTCGTTCCCATCGTCATCGAAAATTTCATGTCGTGGAGCGTGGAGTGGTGCGCGCGCTTTCAGCCAGAATGAATAGCTTGCCAAGTGGAACAAGTCAGCAGCAATTGACTATAGGCTCTAGTCGCTGGTGATTTAAGTTAAGAGAGCTTATACCAGGTCCAAACAGTTGTCCACATGCGTTAGAATCTTCCAAAGGCATTTCCATTCTTGACCGAATTTACAACCACACCAAATATCTGATAAAATATGATTACTTCGCGCGACGTAGTTTAGCACCTAATAACAAGCGTCAGAAACCTACCCTAAATCCCTAATGCTCGCCAGCGGCTTATAAAGCTAATGGTCTTACCGGTTAGCCAGTTTTTTTAATAACAACAACAAAAGCAAGCTATGGAGGCTTTTAGTATAAAACTTAAAAAAACTTGGATAGTCGGAAAGAGGTGAATAGGCAAGTGCACTAGACATGTGCCAACGGGGATGATGGACGTGGTTTAAGAGAATGCCTTACAAATAGCTTTTATGCTCATTACCTTTCAACTTGATTCGTCCAGGAACAATTATTAACATTTCCGAATACGCATTTATGTCTGTTAAGATCACAGGAACAACTTTTACGATATCAGTTTATGCCAAGAATTCCATTTTGTTTTTGACTAATTGTCCATGTAATTTTCAGTAATCTCTCTAACTTTGCTTAAAATGAATTGTCATCAAAATCTTACAGAATTTATGACTAAACGTGAACAAATAGCTTGGGCTGATAACGGTTCAGTTTCACCAGCTCAAACACGAAGCATATTACGGTATTGTGAATAATTAATATTTGTATAATGCCTTGAACACAGGCCACGTTAGTAGACATAATTTACTCATTTCTACTGTTAGGCACACATTACACTTGTAATTATATTGAAACACATTACCACTTGAAATCAGCTAGTCTTGTTGGCTAGTAGGCGGATGTGTGGACGTCATCTGTCCGCAATTCGGCCTACCTCTGTGCTGCCGGGTTCAGTGGGTGTCAGCTAACAACAGGAGTGCAAAGAAGTCTAGTAACTTAGCTACGAAGCTTGCGCCAAGCTGGGTGCATCAACCACGGTATCGGTTTGCACGTAAGTCTGATTCCATCGTCAAACGTAACTTTCAGCGAAGCAGATGGGACAGACCGGAAAACAGTAAAAACTCGATATTTCCTCATAGTAAATGAAGCAAAGATCAGCACTCCGCTTTAAAAAATTAAGCCAGCCATGGCCAGTGCCTAATTACTTTTCTAAAACCTGTTTGCTTCATGAATAGCGACCCTATAATTTCGGTTGTAATAATCACACAATCTCCCTTTGGATAATGGTAAAAATTCTCGCATCTTGGGCTTATTTGGAAATAAATTTGCAGGCCAAATAAAGTCTACATTTTTTGTAATATGATCAGCTTAGTTAATCTATTGCGCAAATCAAAGGGACACTTTCTCCGTGCTGGTAGGCAGGGAAAATAAAAGGACTCGAAATAACTTCATTTAAGTACCTGGGTAAATTTTGCGAGATATTTGTGAGATATTTTCAGCGGTGGTCATTTGTCAGCTGTTTAGATACGCACAATTTACTAGCCACAGACTGATGCTTTCCTCGAGCAAACTGGTTGGTATGAAGTTAATATGTTCAAACCTCTGCTAGGTAACTACTCTCCATTCTGCAATAACATCTTTGTTGGAATCGTCGAGCAGACTGTCAAGTTGCAAAAGGGACCCGAAAACGGCCTTCACTACTTGATTTCACTCAGGACTTAGCTATGACAAATAAGATCACAACTACAATGGTAAATGATATAGCATTGCGTTGACAGGCTGTCTGGAACCAACAAGTGAACAGGTTTTAGTTAATTTATGAACTTTTGGTTGGTTGGCCATTCGGTTTTAATTGTTTGCTTTTGAAGCACTTTACATTTATAACTCACTCAAGATATTAAAAACAAGTGTGCAGGATAGTTACTAATTCTTAGTCTGAAATGGCAGGTGCAATCATTCTCAGCCGGACGTCCATGAATGCTCAGCCGTAAACCGACCATGTGCACCATTATTGTCAAAAGACTTGGTTGAAGTTTTATTACAACTTGGGTGGGTGACTGATAGGCCAAACAACCCTGCATGCGGTTTTAGAATATACTTCGTTCCCCTACTCAGCATACTCCTCAGGCGTAGAGGCATCTGGTAGAACAAGCGAGTAGTGTCTTTACTGATGACCTTCCAGGGGCCTTACGCAGTCCTGCGCGTTTTGGTTCCTTTTTTCTTAAATAACTATTGTGCGGATCCTAATACATCAACAAAAGTATAAATGAGGTTGCAAACATACGTATGTCCCTATATTGTATAACAAACCGAGCAGGTGATAATGTTAACGCAAAATATCTACCAAAGGAAGAAGTTAGCATTTCGGTTATCTCACTATTCTCAACGAATGATAACTCATGCCGTGTTGCTTCCTTCCTAACATCAGACTAGAAATTTTACATATAAAGCAGTCTCTAAGGACGGGTGATTGTTTAGGAGCTCAAGTGGCAATAATAGCAGTCTCATGGACAATTCAGGAAAATCAGATGAAATGAAATGAAATGTCTCTGACTTCAGCGTCATCTTTGAGGCTTTTTGCTAGTGGTTTGGTGTAACAGTTGCGAACTTGTAATTGAAATCCTGGTAATCCCCTATCTTTCTGCTTTATTGTGCATTGGTGGTTGGGTAAATCGAGGTACATGCAAATCGCTTTAGCAAGATGCAGGGGAACTTCAGTGTGAGCGTCACGAGTTTACAAAACCTCCTTTTTTGCATCTAAATGACCATTTTTTGATGTTTTAGTAACCGATCTTCACAAAGGCTGATTCATAACAACTGACCACTTTGGCCAACAATAATTGCACATAAGCCTTGTCAATTTCGTTGCTGTCTCCTCCTCCACTAAATTTCAAAATTGAGTATCGCTATACCGAAATTTAATTAGTCAGTGTTCAGAAATCACAACTGATTAATTCATCATCAGGCGAAGATCGTGAGCCGTCAACGTGTGAGCCAAGGTTCCAAAAATTTTGTACTAGATATCTACTGTTTACTGTGGTTGAGGCATCTCCATCTAAGAGAGACTGCAGTTACGGTTCCCTGCAAATCTCGCCTCGTCATTTGCCACTGGACTTTTCCGTGGAATATTCAACGATTTTCTCCCAGAGATAGATGCCTTTTCAGAACAGACTGCAGGCTAGTGTTTGTGAATCAGCCGACCAATTTGGTGCTTTTTCCAGGGTCATTAACTCTCGAGATAAACTAGCCCTAACATTTCACTGAGTCTAATTACAGTGGAGTCTTCCGTTAAAATCACAACAAAGGAAGATGTCGTTCCCAATTCTTCACAGTTCATCAATTCAGCATAAACTCCTATTAGCATATTTTGCAAAGTATGCCAAATTAGGCGCAACAAGTAAGATAGTAATGTTACACCAGAAGCTACGTCATGATGAATGAACGTCACCACAGTAAAACTAAAGTTTGTACGGGAAGCAGGTCACAGTCTTGTTAATAGAATTATCGAGTATACAAGAGCCGACTAGTTCCTGAAATGCATCCGCGAATGAACCCTGGGTTTGAATGCCTGTCCCACGCATCAAATAAAATGAAATGGAAAATAAAACGTGTTAATGGTTTTTTTTTTCATTTCGAGCAAGTCTGTCAGAAATAAGTAAAAGCGGAATAAAGCTTTTGCTGCATAATCAGCTTTATCGACGCATCGAAACAGTTTGCACGCTTTATTTCCAAGTAACAGTAAGTTTGCAGCTTGCTGGATTTAAGATGTAACCCGCCTTTGAAGATTTAATATCGACAGTGTAAAATTGTACCAAATGGGTGTTTTTTATGCATTTTGATCTGAAAGCTTTCTAGGGCATGAGGCAGGAGAAATAAGGTCTTGGAAACAAAGGCTTATGTAAAAAGGAAAATGAAAGCAAGTTTTTCCTCCTAATGCACTCTAATCTGACTGCACGTTCTGACATTGTACCATTAACCATGGCTTTTTTAACTGACTGTATCTTCTGTTTGGCAGCGTTATTTGAACATACTGGCTTGACGAAGCGTTTAGTTTAAAAGCAAACGCACTACTAGGAACTTAAAATGCACTAATGACTGATTTACCAATCGGTAAATTCCCCACTGTGTGAGATTCTGATTGGCCGCCTAAAGCTGACTTCATTTACTGTGTACGAAAATTAAACCTCGCTCCTAACTGTTCATGAAATGTACCTCATGTCTGCAACTTCGACATCATGATTTGCGTTACCCATACTACTTTGAAATCCCGGGTCCTATTATAAAGCTTTGACCGATGGATTGTGAAACCACTGTACTCGACAGTGTCGATGCGATTAGAGCATACATTGACCAGTGTTTCACGAACAATTCCATTAAAGAGAACTACCGACAAGTTCTTGAAGAACATTTAGAAAAGGCCAGTTCAAATTCTGCATGGTTGAATTCTACGCTCGTTGGACTAACGTTCGTCTATGTCGTCATGATCTGCATTGGTTTCACAGGAAACATTCTGGTCATAATAGTTGTAATTTGCAACAAGGTGATGCGGGCCAGTCCACGGAATTTGTTCATTTTTAATTTAGCTTTTTCGGACCTTATTCTCTGTATAATAACTCAACCCCTGAATCTCTATCGGATACTTTCATTTCGACATGGCTGGCAACTCGGCCTTCCAATGTGTAAGCTAACGTCGATGGTCCAGGGAACAAACGTCTACGTATCTTCAATGAGCATTACCGCAATAGCATTGGACAGATTTCGCGTAAGTGAGATGCCCTGATTTATTGAAGATCACAGTCATTCTACAATCCCTGCGGCATGGTTTTTAGCTTGACCTCATCCTGCTGCATTAGGTAATTTTAAACGTTTATCTTTTTATCTAAGCAAGAATTAGGAAGCGAACTTAAAACCTTACTCGAAGCATAAATTACAACAGGGGTGCTTGTTGGAATTTCGGCACCGTATCGCTATAAAATGTTTTTGAAGGAATAGGCAGTTATGCGATTACTGACAATAAACTTGGAAAAAGTACAAATTTGGTAAGGCATTAGTTTATCATGTGCACTTTATCAGGAGAGTTGACAGGACCATTGTAATGGATGCTTTAAACACATTTAGGGCATTGTTTGCTTGGTTTAGATTTTAAATTTTGGGATAAATAGAGACTGTGGCTGAATGTATGAAAAGATTATTACGTCGTAGTGCAGGAATATGGCAAAGCCGGGCTAATTTGACTAGAATAAATGTACTTTTGTTCATATTTTTACTTAATATACTGTCTTTTTCTTGGACCATATCGTTAGTGCTTATCTGCGTGTATACTGTTTCAATTGTTCTTTACTAGACGCTAATACGCTTTATTCGTGATAAAACTTATTTTGATTCAATAATAGTGGTATCGAATGCGTCACCCATGAGCGCACTTTTTTGATTCCTTGATAACTAACCATGCAATTTTTTTACCACCGATCCCAGTAGAATTTAGAGAAGATGGCTAATATTAAGACTTCTTTGCGTGAGTTTTTAACTCGTTCAACGTTTTGACGGCTTAAATCAAAGTGATGACAACATGTCACCTATGACTCACGAAGCACTTATACCTATTAGGTTTTCACTGAATTATTATTTTCAGTAGAGCAAATTGCCCTTCCTGTGACATGAAGGTTTTCCCAACAATGCATTTCTAAGTAGTCTCATGGGAGGCCTTTCAGAATCATAAAATATGGTGAATCGCATTAGGCGTTATAACTACGTTTTAAGAACTGAATTACTCAAATATGGGGCTGCCATATTTTCGCATAATCCGCTTTGTCTCAGAGACCCATAAAGGTTTCCACACTAAAACCTCGAATACTCAAATCTTTTGTTGAAACTTTATTGTACTTTTATACACAGTACTTAGTGGCCCTTCAAAATCCCAAAGAACTTCAAGTGTTTTGCAAACAACCAGGATTAAAGCAAACGGAAGCCAAAATGCTTTCTCGCCAAACCGTTACCTAACTAATGGATTAGTCTATGAGTGAGCACATGTGTGATCTGAATTTTAAAACCGTATACACAATACGAACGTGCGCTGATGACAAAATTTCGAAGCTTAATCGCATTAGCTATTTGCAAGGAAACTTGCATCTTGATAAAAACACCAATGCTAATAGTGTTAGACGCTGACACTTAACAGCTTTTGTTTATACAACCACCAAACCATATTTTTCAATAAGTTTAATGAGGAAATCTCAGCAAGAGACCATAGGTATTGCTATTTATTACGATTAGGTTAATATCTGACTTCTTCATCTAATCTGGACAGATCTAAAATGCATCTAATAATCACTAAGAAATCTTCTGCTTACATGAATCAAATTCCGAAGTTTTAAGCGAGGGAAACTACGTAACAATTACAACATGTAATCGACGCCACAAAGTAATTGCACGTCAACTAACACAAAGCACGTTTATTTCATCTTAAATCCAATGATATTTTGTGTCTAGAAGTCGGCTTTTTCTATTTATCAAATCTGAATCGGTCTAACATGGACTAAAACCACTTCGGCGTTTGCTGTTGCAAACGTTTCGTACGTTTATAAGACAATCTGGAATAAGTTATTTAAAGGAAAGTTATGTAAAATTAAATGCAGTTGTAAATTATTTCAGCTCTTTCACATGCTTTTGTATCAATAGAATATTACAAGGCTTTGTATGCAGAATAGACGACAATGTCAAGTAACAAAATAATACTGATATTTTCGCTCGTTTATTTGATTTCAGTTGGTTTTAAATATACGCAACAATTACACTAAAATGTTCTTTAAATCAGTTAGTAACTGAGTGGACCTAACTTAATTAGCAGTCACGAAACGGGAAATCTTAATAGTCCCAAGAATATATTTTGAAGTTTAAATTAAAGCCCTTTAAAATGTGTGTGGTTCTGAGAAAATTATAATAGCATTTTTTAGGTATCGCCAGCTTCTTTCCGAAATGCAATCATTTTTAAATTTGTACTGAAGTGTGCAAATTGCTTTCATTTTTTGTCGGTTTTTAAGAAGCATTTTTTTGGGTTTGTAACGTCAATAACAATTTTATAATTAAATATGCGACGTTGGTTTTTCGTTTATTCGGACTCCAGTGTTGCTACAAAACCTCACCAATATCGATATCAGCGATTGCTCTTATTAGACTTGGGTCAATGAGGCTTTTTGGACCTGACATGAGAGTCGTAATTGAAATAATTATAAAAATTTCATGAACATTGTTAACCAAATATGGTAACGCAAACTCCTGTTAATAGTAGCAGATGCTGTGAACTCTATAAATGATAAACAATCTCTAAAAAGTACAAAATGAACCAAGGTCTCGTATCACTGCGTTATAAGTTAGGTCACCAATGTTAGCCATCATGAAAGTCTTAAAACACTTGACCGGAGTTCTTTGCGTCTTCACGAAGTATAGTCCAATTATTTGACCTTAGGAATATTTTGGTTTTTCTCAGTTTGATACTTTGAATATATCCAGGAGTGACCAGTCAAGGAACTTCCCTGCAGAGTGCAAAATTTTCAAGGGAAACTATGATTCAGTAGCAACTTATTTTGACACGTTACCCCAAAGGTTAAGCATTTAAAGCCCTTTAATTACCTTACTTTTAGTTAATTATGAAGCCCTCGCGCCAAGACATCAATGTAAGGACAGTCTACATCATCATTTGTGTTCTATGGCTACTGGCATTTATATTGTCCACGCCTGTGGGAGTGTTCGCAACCCTCCCCACAGCTGACGGTCGCCCAGTGTGTTCCGAAGTCACACTGAATTATAGTATGCGCATTACAAAACTTGTCTACTCTATCTTGGGCATGGTTCTTCTTTATGGTACACCCGTTACTCTTGTGAGCATTGCATACGCTCACATATGTATTCTTGTTCACAAAAGAATAAATAAAAGACCGTACCAATCCCAGGCGGACGCACTGAGCAGTAAAGTAACTCAACCACGGAGGGAGAACACAGAATTTTCGGCTATGCAAGAGAGTTCGCCG
This sequence comes from Mesocestoides corti, assembly GCA_900604375.1. Classification (NCBI taxonomy): domain Eukaryota; kingdom Metazoa; phylum Platyhelminthes; class Cestoda; order Cyclophyllidea; family Mesocestoididae; genus Mesocestoides; species Mesocestoides corti. The sequence continues at coordinate 31,993 of UXSR01000086.1, forward strand.
AATAGACCAACGGCAACTGGGATAGTTTCAGACGTTGGCCCACTCTGCAACTACTTCCTGCAAAGAAAGCTGACCGATGATCCAGCAAATGTTAGATTTGGTGGCAACAAGCCTGGCAGCTCTCATAGACGGCCAAGCAGACATCGCCGAACAAGCTTCCTACTGGCTAGTGTAGCCGTCTTTTTTGCCATAAGCTGGCTCCCTCTCAATATCGTAAACCTGTTTCTGGACCTACGGGAATTGAATTTCCAAGTGGTGTCAGTTAACCAAATCACCGACTGGAAGAAAAATGCGACGTCATTGTCGGCAGCAGCGTTAGCAAAGGCAAACGCTGTTCTGTTATCCCAGTCACTCGTCCAGCGTGCTCGATCAGATGATTACTTGAGTCTTTCTGGGGATACCATTTTAATAATTCAAGCAGTGTGTCTTCTACTGGTCCTGATATCGGCGTGCATAAATCCAATGCTTTACGGTTGGTTAAATGAGAACTTTCGAAGACGGTTCAAGCAACTACTGAGATGCCCTAACAAAAAGACCATAATAATGCAAAAAGAATCCCAACTAAGTAAGGCCTGGCCAATCAATAAGAAGCGCAGTCCGTACGCGCTTTGGCCAAGTAAGTCCAAATTTAATTTTTTTGATGTTTCCAAAATTTAAAGTAGGATCCTGGCTCCAGATTTAAACAAAAGCATGGTAACGTATTTATGTAAATTGGTAAGAATGAAACGAGGGATTTTTTAATGAAATATGAGCAGTATTTATACTGTGGGAAAAACATGTTAGTAAATCAGTAAAACTTACTCAAAGGTGCAATAAAGTTGATGATGCTTTTGATTTATATTCAGAAACTTGTTTCCTGAATTTAAAATGTGAAACCTTGGTTTATCATAAATTTTCTGGTGTTATTCAGATTATTATAAGTGAGTTTACATCAATGCACTTTAACTAAGTAAATCATACCAAAGCTTAAGGGCTTTTATTTGTGCATTTTTTTTCACTCTTCTGGCTCTACAACAAGTTAAATTGAAAAGCAAGCGAAAAATTGTGCCTTTTAGTACCCACACAATGACACCTTGCTTCATGTTGTCCTATTCAGTCCCAATTCTGACATCCAAATCCCAATTGTAAATCTTGAAAACAAGAAAATCCCCAAGGTCTGTCTGCAACCTGCTTAATTTAGACTTGTCCAACTTTGCACACTAACGTTCTAGAGGGAAATGCGTAATTCAACTCAACATTTTCAGTCACATCTATTGCAGTGTTGAAGCAGATATATTTTTTGTTCGGTGGAACAATGATCAATTTCAAACGACACCGCAAATGTGTAGCAGCTTTCGACTTGAGTTGTAGTGTACACGATGTTGTTGTGTTGTCAAATTCTTTTAAATAAACAGAAGACATGCATTTAGGTGGTTAATTAAAAAATGACAGTCGTAAAAATCATGGCCAAAACCGCGGAGCTTAACCATAAACAAAGTAACAGGGTCAAATGCGATGTCAACTTTTTCTGCTCACAGCCGGAGAGCCCTGCTCAATGGTCTAATCGATGGATGAGATCTATCAACTACTTCCAGTTGTATTGTGTTAAAACTGTCAATCCAAACAAATTAGAATCACCTTACATCACGAGAAGGAATCAAATATTTCTTAGTTAAATTATAATGGGCTTTGATACACCACCGAGTCACGAACTGAGCACTTGACTAGTCTTTTTCCTCAACTTTTACTGCTCCTGTCTCCATTTAAAGGAACTTTCAGTCATAAGCCCCAACGCCGGAACATATCAGGCCAATTTTCTCTTTCAACGTATCATCCCACAAGTCAGAAGACAAGCTCACAACTGGATGTTCTACAAAGAAGCCGTTCCCTTGATGTTGCCGTCTGCAGGTCCTCGTCGGCCTTTAAAGATGGAGCACCGGCTTCTTCTGCAGAGAGCCAACTATCGCGTGGTGTTCTCCTTGAGACTGACATTGATGCCAATTGACCAGAATGTTTGGTTTGAAATTTTGTATTTTACTCTTGTAGTAAACTCAGCAACATTAAACACACTTCATTTTTTTGAGAGAAGTAAAAAATAGAATACTTATTGGGGAAAAGGAAATCTCATACTTATTGGGGACATGAGGAAATCTCATACTGTGCACATGTTAATTCAAATAAACACTGAATACAAAATATGCATAAATTCCTTCCTAAGACTTTCGGTGTCGAATTTATAGCAGAAAATTTCTCCTTAAGAACGTAGTAGCTTTAATAACCCGCGTTATACCACGAACAATATCATTGTGTGCGTGGCGTTTAACCAGATCTCTTGGCCTGCATTGTTCTAAAGTTCTAAATTTATCGGTCTCGCACGAGGTCTTTCGTTGTCAGGGGGGCCGCATCCACGTGAAGCTGTAAATTTAACGTCCATTTGAACGGGAGACTTCAAAGCACCACCCATTGGTTGTTCGTACCTTAAAAATAAATTCTGAAGGACTCACCTCACAACCCATCATAATGTTACCAATGGCTTAAACGTGCGCTAGATTTTTTTTCTTAATCAATTCAATATCCAGGGTGCTTTTATATCTTAAAGGTACTTGATTTATACCGTAGGTCGAAATTCTCCCACACAGTCATATTCTGTTGCCTCTCATCTGGAGTAAGCCGCAAATGACTAACATGCACAGCCTCTGCTAATCAGCAAATCCATGCTGAGCCACCTTGTCTGGCTTTGTCCTCATTTTCATTAAGGATTCGTCACGTTTTAAGCACGGCCGGTAACCATCACTTTTCTGGATGTCATTACAAGCTATGAAAGCTAATCACTTTGGTGCCTCTTGCATTTAGTCAGTGACTTGGTAATGGATTTTGAGGGACAGCCTCTTTACAGTCATTGGGCATTAAGCCGACTCAAAGGCAAAGGACCCTGTTCACCCAGTCAACATCACTGGATCAAGTTTTCGACTAAGTACGAAGGTGCTTCATTAATGTGTTTCTCTCAAAATGAGTGAAGTTTTGAAGCAAGACTATTCAAACTTGCCTTAAAAACATTGGGGCTGATTTTTTTGACTATTTAAAAGAAAACTAGATTACAACAATAAAACATTTATCCAACTGAACTCTTTATCTATAATTCAGTCCCAAGCATGCGCTTAGTTGTTATCATAAATTAAATACCACTAAATTTCTAATCATGAAGCCTCCATTCTCTTGATGGGTTCGATTCAAACTCGCTATTAAATTTTGCTTTTTATTGCTCCTTTCCTACCTTACCTTGCCGGCCTTTGCCTTTGGAACACACACAGTTTAACTAAATATGCATCTAAAGCATTTATGCCTCAAATATTACAACGCGCTTGTTACCACTTATCCAATCTACATCATGGGACTTGAGAGTAAGGTAAATTTTTTTATTCCTTTTCTATCTTCACACGATTCCGGAAAATAATTTTCATTACGAAGACAGTCTATTTGGTCGTTTTATTTCCTAATAAGTTAGGATTTTCTCATTGTTAAATGACTAGCGCATAGCCTGTTTAAAATAACACTTTTCACTGGTTTTTAGGCCACAAATACGAAGGTTCATCATTTTACAAGTTTGCGTTTTGTTCTACCAAACAAGAAAACACCACTTAACGTGTTCTGAGGTCCTCAAATTAATCACAATATTTACGATGCAAAATATCCAAGCAGTTTTACGTTTTAATCTCAATCATCATATCGGAAGTTTTGACATTTGCAACAATTTCCATGGAGAAAAATCGACTTTCACCTCAAAGCCATACTTCACAGTTCCCCAAATTTCTAGTTACTAGTCCAACACTTTTTTTATTGTAATAATGAATATAAATGCGTAAAAATAACCGTAGACGAATTTCTAGTGCGACTTACGATTGATATCTACACAGAGACACTCTGTCCACAATCTGTGATTCAAGTTGATGCTGCCTTTCTGATTTAAAGCATTATTCTGTCAGCAGTGTCGTATGGTTTATTTCATGTGTATTTACTCAGTCAGACGGAAATTTGCAATATTCCATCCACCAAATGAAAAGTTATTAAGTCGGAAGTAATGCTGGCATCAGTATCCTGGGCAAAAAAGCGGAAGCTTGCACCACATGTGTTGAATGTGCAACATAGGGGGAAATCATTATTTTCAAAATGATGCCGATGATGACGTCTCAGGCAACGATTAAGTCCATTTCCGTTTTCTGAAGCACAATTACGAAAATCGGTGTTATGATTGTGCCAACAAATGCAAAAGTGTGAATAAACAAAAACACTGAAGGTCAAGGCCTTGTAAAAAGTAACACTTTGAAATTCGTGACAAAATGCTCTTGGTGCTGAACTGCAGCAGTTTAAATATAACCTTTTGGTGAAGTTTCAGTGAACATCTACGTTCGTATCAGTCAGGTTAATAAATTCCTGGGTTGTCTCAAAATATTTTCCCTGTGATTTATTATCCCTCGGATCTAGATTTAATCTTGGTGTTTTAATAACCAGCGCTAATCGCGTATGTTTACCTGCACCAGAGATTACATAGCTGGTCGTTTGATCAACACCTGTTATTATGACAAAACTTTTCTTCAGAGGTTGAATTGTCACAAATATCTGCAGGATAATTGGCTGCAATGTCGACCTAGGCTATTATTTCCATTTATTGTTTCGTTTACGTCCATTAGCATTGGAAAATACAAAAATTGTTCTCACAATTATCTTTGTTCTTATCATTTACCATTGAAAGAAGAATATGAGCGTGAATCATTCTCGATGACGATAGTCTTGACATGAGAATAAGTGAATATGTAATTCATGAAGTCATTTCTTGACACGTGAAATTATTTTCTTAAATAAAAAGAATTGATGATAGAAATACATGAGCAACAAAAAAAACAATGTCTGTTAAAATCACCAATTTACCACGGATTAAATTTATTTCGGGATTTGAATGAAATGGGATTAATACCTTTGTGAATTTAATATGTCTTTAGTCGAAAAACCAATGAACACGCTTCTGATTCCGCAAGATCAAATTTGGGGGAAAGGGAATAGACTTTTGGACCTAAATACGTCCAAAGGCAAAATGAACGTTAGTTATTTATGTTACAGCAAAAGCTTTTGACTTTCGTGAACCAATTTTTTTAGCAAAAATTAGTCAGTGACCTTAAACTTAACCCATGTTCAACAGCCACCACGATTAAACTTGGGCTTCAAATTGTCTAAAAGCTGCAGCGTGTGACCCTTCAAAAGATAATCGCAATCGAATTATATCATTTGAAATTAACTAGTTTTATATGCATTAACAAAACCAAACTGGCCAATTTATGGAACCTAATTGCAACATTTTCCAAGGTTTCTTGAAGATGCCATTAGGATTGGTTTTTGAAAGGGTCAAAAGAGACTCAAAGTAACTCTGCTATTGCGTTACTCTGGATTTGACTCACACAAAATTATTTAACCTAGCTTTCCTTGTTTTAAGCAATAAATTTACAACAGACTTATTCTTAGAGTTTGGTGTTGTAAATGTGCTCTCTGTTGCAACCAAACTTTTGGTTTTGTTACCGCTTTATTCAGTAGCAATGCAAAGTTACAGAACTCGCCTCGTTAAAATATACGTAATAAATAGAGATTAAAGAAATGTGATTTCACTTCATGAATATTTAAAACTAAACACGGTGTTAAAGTTGTTTTGACAACCAAACAATTATGGTAATGCATTGAAGTAGGGGATTATATGGAAACACTCGCAGGTGATGGCCCAAGTTTAACTACTTTTGACATCGCGGTGCAAAAACTAGTAGGTAGTTTTGAAGCTGCAATACTAAGGCCACTGACTGACGTAGTCTTCTGACACTATCACATTTATTGCGTAATTGCGGGATAGTCTTGCGTAGAATCAGCTATAAACAGTACTAGTCAATACAAAGAAATGACGTCAGGAGAAGTCGAAGCCTGTTCATGGTGCACTGGGCTGCGTAATTAAAACACAAGTATTTTTTTTCTAAATGAACTGTTAATTCCGGAGTCTGATGGTGGCGTCGTAAAAGCCTTGGGGAAGGGGTCCTCTACCCGCATCTGAGACACCGATTTGTGTTGGCCTAGTTGCCTTGGCCTGAGATCAAGACGACCAGCAGCGAAGATACAGCAGCCATTTAATACGTGGCTCTGTTTTCCTATGTGTTACTGGGTTTTGTGTGTACGTTTTGTCATTAACGCTGTCACTTCATTGAAATACATGGGGAATATGTTGAACCGGGAGAAGAAGCGATGGGGACACTGAAAAAGTGGGTTGAGTGGACATGCGGATCACCGAGTTGATGATTGACGTTGATTGATTAACTGACGTGAATCATCCCGATTCACGAATCATTCACGATTCACGATTTGCTCAAGTGTGGGATCCATTTTGATCAGCATCAAACATTCAGCATCACCGAAGGTGAGAAATTCCTGACCAACTTGTTCTTTTAGTGGCATTATGAATTAGCGATATGCGGGGATTCAAGGAAGAAACTACGTGGGATCGGAAAGCTAAACAGCGAGGCCGTCGATTCAAACTGGATGGATTCATAATACCTTGCACTAGGCCACTTGAAATAACAAAGGATAAGGCTAGCATTTTCCATGATCCAAACTGTACGCATAATCACAAAACTAAACTAGAAAAGACGAGTAAAAAGGGAAGAATTTTCCTTGCCACAAATGCAAAATAATTTGGCCTCAAACGTACTAGATCTTTGAGGGAAAAATCAAACATAAAGAAGGAACTTATCGAGATATTCTCGCATAAATATCTATGCAGCTTAAAATGACAAGAATCAAAGTAAAAAGAGTGCACGCATTTTCTGCAAGGGCCACCAATAAAGTAGAAGTCAGATGCACTACTTCTACCTGGCATTTACATTCCGTGTTTGGTAACTGAAGAATGTTGAGGAAACAAGATTGGCGGTGGAAGCTGTGGCTACATTCATGCACCATCAAAGTCTTCGCCAAACGTTATCTGGCACGGAATTTCAGCTAGTACACAAATTTAAACACATTGCTTAGGCTTAAAAACTGTCCGCCTTAATTAAGAATGACTAATTTACACAAATGTCCATAGAGGTTTACACTTTTATTCTATAAATGAGATTCTTGTTAAAATCACTTTAAGGAAGCAATTTTATACAATCCATTTCCAAAACGTCTTCATGGTCTCTCAATGACTCAACTTTAACCTAGATTTCTGCATATTAACAAGCTTGACAAAAAACTTCGACTTAGGTTATGATCTATTGTCGTATCCTCTTCAAGCGTGCAGGTCACCAGATTTCCCTACGAATTTTGAGTTCCCATTATCTATTTGGAAGTTTCAAGCAGGGCATGATTATCTGAAGTCACGATTGTGCGACGGATTCTCTGGTAAACTAGTCTACATCAAGCTTATGTAATTTGTCATAATATATGCTGGCTTACCTGTTCAATGCTGTTTCACCATGGGATGCTAGCCATGTCAGTCGCGAATTTACAGAGCTATAAAATTGAGAAAGAGCTTAGAACCACTAACCAGGAAACTGTGGGTTTAAACAGCCGGTTGAACTCCGAGGATTTATGTTCCGGTATAACCGTTGTTCCTGCTTCCCGTAAAGCCCTTACTTTTTCCTCTCTATAGCCTACGATATACTGGTTGGTATCATTGTGAAAAATGAATCGGTATTCTCCTCCAAATTTTTCTGCATTTTGTGTTAAATGCAGCTGCGTTCTAGCTGTTGTTGGTGAGGATTTGCTGCAGTAGCGTTGAGTAAGAATATTTTTGTGACATTTTTTATTCCTTGAAACACCGGAGTCGAATAGACGTAAACCACAAGCATATTCTCGTAAGTTTACGTACGACCAATCACAGAAATCTGTATTTGTGTGAGTTACCGTAGCCTGAAATTTCTTTTTTGTTGCTAACAGTCTCTTTGACGACAAGATGGCATTTGCGTTCACAACTTCACAGCCGTTTTCGGAGGAACTCTTTACAGAGGTGTTGGCTTTATTCATCGAGTTACATGGTAGAGCTGGTAGTAAAATTGATAAGTTGGCTGAATTCCCAGTTTTCAATTTGCAACCGGCGACATTCTTATGGTTGGAAAAGGGCATATGATATTATCGATTGAAGATTTAAACCTAAACGCGTTCAGGGCACGAAGGAACAGCAACTGAAGAGTAATAGTATAGATTTGAAGAAGTACTGAAAAGGACCAAGTGTGACAGTGTGCATGCAACTTTACAGCACTCGTGAAAAGTTTAAACCACTAAAACAACCTCTAGAAGCACAGATGTGTGCATAAAATATTCCTTTAATAACTACTGAGTTCTTACGCGTTCACTTAATTACACAACAGACGAAGTAAAGGTTCATCGCGAATAACAGCATACGAATTTTAGGCTCAAGTCAATCAAGTTTGAAGTTTTTAACCTTTATAAATGGTACCCAAGTCTATAAGAAACTTCACTTGATTTACTTTTTATATGTTTGTACAATAAGCAGTAAGCAATGGAATAAATGGCTAATAACCCGACTTGTTGTCATGTGGTTTTACTGCTTTCAACCGAGAATCGAAAAGCTGGCTAATATATTCCGAGCCCAACTAACTAAAGCCGGAACGGCTGTCCAATAGACCACCGAGACTGTAAGATTCAGAAGGCTCAAATCTCAAATTATAGTTATTCAATGGCAGTAGCACTAATAGAATCGCAAATATTGCTAGGAGCACGGCTGTAAACATTATGTAAACAGCGACTTTATAAATGCCTGAAATCTCAAGAAGCACATTAAAATTTTGGGGTTGTTTGACTTTACAAATTATTGGCAGGCCCGTTTTAATATCATTGCCGACAAGAATGAAAACTTGAAAAACTTTTGCGTGATAAAAGAGTAGGCTACCGCTGGAACCAACCTAATTTGTATGCATTATGACACCAGTGTAGGATAGAGAACAAGATCCTTCAACATTTCAGAATGTCAATATATCAATAGGAAACATTTGTTACCGTCGTTATTGTCTAGATTACATCCGTAAATCCAAAATAATTAGCGCATGAGACTTAAATGAGTGGTTAATGCGATAATCCATTTCCATACAAAGTACATATTTACAGAGCAGATTGTAATGAAGTAATGGCCGAAATTTCAGCTATTTTCCGTGTCAAATAAGAGTTGCTCCTCAAAATCTCCCGGAAGATTTATTTATACGCGATAAGGTTTTACGATTTTCAGTAAAACTGGATTGAATAATGAAATGCATGCACAGCTTTGGTCAAAGCTACATAAATTGCTTCGCTTGATGTCTTTAGACAATTCTTCGAGATACATTCAAAGATAGCGGCCATTAGAACTCAAATTGATGTTTTGCCATTTGCCGGTATAATAATCGGATACGCCAAAGTGTATGAGAAGTTAATGGAAAATGGGGACTTAAATGTCTAATTAGTGGTTAAATCAAACAAATGTTTGCGTGCTAAAGTTCACATTTGCCTGGTAATTGACAACTTACAGGCATCTATCAACAGGGAACAGATGACGAATAATGCGAGTTCCTCGATTAAGTACACAAATGTTTTAAGTGATTAAAGGTAAACCATATTACCTGAAAAGAGTTATCTGTGAGCGTGGACGGCAGCGTAAATTATGCTAAGTCAAAATAAAAAAATAAACGGCTTTGTTACCTCAAAGGTTGCAAATACCACATTTAGTATCTCAGGGCAGTTTGGATAACAATAAATTGTGTGTGATGGGTCAAGAACTAGTAAAAAAAGCTAGCGTAAAGTCATTTCAAGCTCAAATAAACTACACGAAACAGATTATGAAGTCTTTTAAATTGAAATTTTTACACTAGTCATCTGATAGAATTAACCGGGAGGCCTAAATTAAATTGAGAAAAATTAGAACACTTGAAGTTTAATCCATCTGCAAACCCTAAATCACCAATTATAACAACTAAATATACCCGGAACATTGCTGTGTATCCAATTTAAAAGATAAGGAATTCTACATTAATGAACTTAGATAAATCGCTTGGATTAACTAACATTTCGGTCCCAATGCTTGAACTTCTCTTTACAGTGAACAGTGTGAAGGACCTTAAGGAAAACAAGCATATTTTTATTTACAAAGGTTATTATGGTGTTCAATGGATAAATGATGCCAAGACACGCAAATATAAGTTGTTAATTTGACCATTCTAAAATTCGGACAGTTCAACTGTGGTTGGATAATTCTCTACCCAATTAAAATTGTCCCGGCGTACGGTTACGTGTGTCAGGCATTCACGCAAAACACACTGAGATGGAAGGTCTGTTTTCTGCTGGGAAGAAGCAAAAGGACCGGGCTGTTTACCAGACGGTTGTGGATGGATTACGTAATTTGTATTTTAAGTACGTACTCCCCCTGGAAACAACGTACAAATTTCATGAATTTCATTCAGCACCTTTGGAAAATGCCGACTTTGACTCGACACCAATGGTCCTTCTTGTTGGCCAGTATTCCACCGGAAAAACAACGTTCATTCGCTACCTTTTGGGGGAGGATTTCCCAGGAATGCGCATCGGACCCGAACCAACCACTGACAAATTCATCGCAATAATGCACGGCGAGCAGTCGTCGATAATTCCGGGCAATGCTCTTGTTGTTGATCCAAAAAAGCAGTTTCGTCCATTATCTGCTTTTGGAAATAATTTTCTAAATCGTTTCCAGTGTTCTATGCTTAATAATAAGGTCCTCGAAAGCATATCCCTTGTCGACACCCCTGGAATACTTAGCGGTGAAAAACAACGATTGGGTAGAGGTTATGACCTCACTGGAGTCATCGAATGGTTTGCGCATCATGTTGACAGGATAATTCTACTATTTGACGCCCACAAACTAGATATATCTGACGAATTTCGTGGTGTGATTGAAGCGGTTAAAGTAAGTTTGGCCCCATCAAGTTTCCTGGGTAACATCTTCTTATTGAATGCATGAATTAAAGTTGTTTACTCTAAATCATATGTTGATGCTCTTTTGATTGTAAAAAAATTACCTTTTCCCTGTCAAGCGACTTTCATGTAACAATAAAGGAAGGGAATTTCCTGATTGTTAGTCTTCATCCTATTGTCTTAGGGTAATGAGGATAAAGTCCGCATTGTCTTAAATAAGTCAGACATGGTGGATTTCCAGCAGCTTATGCGTGTCTATGGTGCCTTGATGTGGAATCTGGGCAAAATCTTGGCTACGCCCGAGGTCGCACGTGTTTATATTGGTTCATTTTGGGATCAACAACTACACTACGACACCAATCGTCGCCTTTTCGAACTAGAGCAGGCAGATCTTTTCCAGGACCTCCAAACTCTGCCAAAATACTCTACAATTCGCAAACTTAATGACCTTATTCGGCGTGCTCGCCTAGCTAAAGTACGTGAGATCTCCTATCCTACTTTTTTAACTGGCTAAATATTCCGCATGACCACCACTTGGTAGTTGATGTTGTATCGTTTATTTTATGCTCATGAATTTCAGCACATTTGGCTTTTAGATCTCCAATGACCACATTCTAACAGCACTCATTCATCTAGTGTTCTCATGCATTGCTTTTTTGTCAACAATAGTTAATATCCCGGCGTCGTATTTCTCTCTCCTATTTTCAGTTACCTAATGTTAGAAACAACCTCTTTATTCTCATTGATTGTGCAGGTTCATGCCTATATAATTTCTGAATTACGGCGACAAATGCCAACATTGATTGGTAAGGAAACAAAGAAGAAAGAATTGATTGCAAATCTTCCCTCCATCTATGAAAACATTTCACGAACCCACCATATTTCAATCGGTGACTTCCCCCCAATTGACAAAATGCGGGAACTCCTCGCTGCACAGGACTTCAAATCTTTTAGTCACCTTCAGCCAAAGCTCATTTCAGGAGTTGAGAAAATGCTGTCGGTGGATATCGCGAAGCTAATGCAAATGATTCCTCAAGTATGCTTGATGTTATTTGTTTATTCTGTCTGTGGATGTTCAATGCAGCGGTTCTGACTGCTTTACTAATATTGAACGTCGTTGAACGCATTTTCGCCAGTTTTTTTCTAACAAATACTCTGAAATACCACTGAAAATATGGCTCTATTCTAATTGGTTTCGGCCGCATGCAAACCTACATAGTTGATATTTGGTCGGGTTGTAGCGTCACATAATTGACACGATGACTTCAATCTGGGGGAATCATGTCAGTTATGCTTTGTGTTTAGGCGCTTCGTCATATTATTCAAGTTCAGATTGCACCAAGAATAATGCCAATTTTTTTATTACCGTTACCTGATGCCCAATTAGCTGACGAAAAACGCAGCTTCAACTCCCGTTATTGTTCTGAAAAATCAACCTTAAGTGCTGTTGTCTTCTCCGCCGCTTTAATCTCACGCTGGCTTACACCTGACCGCCATAAAATTCCATATTTTTATCACAGAAACTGATGACCAGGCATGCGTCTACATTTGACTTTGTATTACTTGACGCATTTGATGTTTGTGACGTCGCTTGTAACATATATGGCCAGTTTCTGAAATGTATGACATCCATAATCCATACTTTTAAGCCATAACATAAAAAGGGCTTAAAACGAGGTTTTATTCACGCCTGGAATATTCTAATTTATCGGTTTTTTACATGTCCATGTTAGTTACTTACTGTGTCAGACACAACTTTCCTTTCTCTTTGTGTGCACCTGTCGCTGCTACCTTTTGACTTTGTCTATTTGGCGCACCCTTATATGGCCTTGAGAGGCAGAACATGGTCTGAACTAATTCCGCCAATTGTGGTAGGTGGAGTAAAGCCAACTAGCTCAACTCCGGGTGATTTGTTTGGTAGTGCTTTTCCATGTAATAAGTTTGCTTTTTTTCATACTGAAATGTAGGAAGTTTTCACTTTCCATTTACTCAGACCTTCGGCTCTGACACTGCACTTGTTTAAGTGAAATGCTGGCCACCCAACCCCACTCTCCCCTTTTCGGCACTAATGTGCCTCCACATGCATAACTGATGGACGTGGTATGGTAGTGTTGATATGTTGGTCGGCGTAAATTGCCACCTTGGCATGGTCGTAAATCAGAGTTTTGTGTATAAATTTGGAATCCATGTGGTGTGCTGATGATCTGGTTTAGCTCTATGGTCGTCTGTTTGCTGGAATTCCCATCTGTCCTCACACAGACTCCCGGTAACATCCATTGTCTGTCTTTATTCATTTAATACCAAACGGCACTTCAAATTGAAGCAGTTGTTTTGAGTTTCAAAGGCTGCATTGATTTAACTTTTATATCTGAATTTTTCTAAACCTGCACCCTTAAATCACGTCACTGTGACTTCTGGCGTGGTTTGGCCGATGCCTATATGCGTATACTCCAGTTAAATTTAGAGCAATCACTTTTTTGTCTGTTCCGAAAGGTGTTTGCGCAAATCCTTTTTTCTGCCCTTTTGGCATATTCCGGTGGCGCTTCTAATCAGTCAAAAACTGGCAGGATGTGCCGACGGCGCAGAAAAAAAGATTAACATAAACGCCTTTCGTTAAACTTACGCCTTGGCTGTGATCGCACGTAGTAAAATTCACGATTTGTCAACTCGCGACACGTGTCAAAATTGTTATGCTGTATCTTCATAAGTCCTGACCTTTGAAAGCTGTTATTAAAGCGCCGATTTGGTTTTTATGGTGTTACAATAATTTATGTCACGCCAGACTATGCCAACGCATCTGACTGGCAAATGTAACTCGAAAAAATGCCATTTTCGGTTCTCATTCGGTTTTAATCCGGACAGCTAGGCTTATCTGTTTCAGCTGATTCTTCACGTGTGACTATTACATATGCACAATTCGGTGCTAAAGCGTAAACTTACCCTTGGTGTACTTACCTGTATATTTTCAACCAAATTATCTAAGCGCTGTGGAAATACCAGCAGCCGCTCATCAAGTCTTGTCCCGCATCGTCGCCCTAGTAAACGCTTATTTGTTCCTTAGTAGAAAAATAACGTTCACAATCTTCGAACGAGGTAAAATCCTGCTGGCTCCTGTGAATTCTGCTAGTTTTTTCAATTACGGAATATTGAATGCTTTACTGTGTAGGAAGTGAATCATTAGTTTGGAACCTTTAGCAGATTCTCTTATCAAAGTTCAAAGAATACTCCAGTTTTATCCACTGATTTCAATTAGCTCCTCAGATGTACTTTCTGTAAATGTAGGCATATTGACCATCTACACCAACCAAGTTCTCGTGATTTTTTTAGTTAGGAACCGTTTATAATCAAGTGCCTAGGTTTCTGTGAAGGGTGTTGAAAAACAAGTTCACCACTGTTTTTGCTAGTTCAATGATTACTTACCACTTTTTCGCTCATTGCTCAACTGTTTGTAGTAATTTCCCAATTTTGTGGCTGCAAAAATCTGGTTACGTTACTCCTATTCGTGGAAGCAATGTTACTTCAGTGTCACCGCCAGATTCTCAATTTGGAAGACGGTGATGGCACTGATTCCTATCTTCTGTCCTCATTACAACTGATAGTGTCTTTCTGCAATAACATGATCGTTTCATCCTTGTTAGGTTCCGTATTAAGCAAGTTCATCCGTTGTTTTAGGAGCAGAAGGCAGATTCCGAGGCTTTCCGTCCACGCGTAGAGGGTGGAGCCTTCGACAACTTCGACACGCCGTTCGGTATCGGCGCCTCAGAGGGCATCAATCGGGGCAAGTATGAAAGCACCTGGGTAGTCGAGACCGACGTTCCCGAGGCCTATGAGGTAAGCAAACCTGGCAGTACCTTGCTTTGTCTCAGCAGATTTTTAATTACGACAATTGCGTCACCTATCAAAACCGCCACGGCTGTTCCACCTAGTTTTTTGTCTAATTTTGCATCCAATATTGTATTTCTAACATGCTTCAATCGGGGCAGATTTTTAAAAGTTCAGTCATGCGTATCGGTTTACGTATCATTCAAAGGCTTTGGCAACTTTGTTTGGACGTGCTTATCGGTGTTGGTCAATATCTGATGTTTGAACTTTTCGCCATAATCTTTCGTGTCACCTACCAGGTTTCTTCCTCGGCCGACTTCTTTACCCTCGCTTATATTGTATATTTCCGCGTCTATTGCTACTTAAATTACCTTGTCTCCCTTCCCTTAAGCCTTCATGAGTATCGTTCACGGTTGTAGTTCTCAGCTAGCTGTGTATTCTCTTCCCAAAGGAACTGGAGTTTTGTGAATCCGTTAGGTGTCATTCACATTTCTCCCTCCCTTTTCTTTACTCTCTTACTATTAGTCACTCCTTAATTGGGTCCATTTTGCTGCAGCGTTTTTAACGTAACCAGTCATTAGCACAATGTTAATTACACCATTTTTTCAGGGCTAGCTGCTCAAAGTCGCACATTCAGGCTTGATTTGGCCGTCTGTTCTAGGTAATAAAACATCAATCGTAAGCTCATTCACACAATGGTAAAGCAGATTCTGGGAAGCCTCGTCATCCAGTCCGCAACCAGTGGCTACGCAATGCTATTCCTTCATAGTCTAGAACTCTGCCTGTACTTTAGTCAGCCACCTGTTCTCCATTTGTTTGACCTTCCGTGAATAGCGTGTGGCGTTTGCTTGCAGGGTCATTCGTATAGACCGAAGGCAGTAGCTTACTTGTTTGAGCCGCTTGGGCTCTCTTAAACCGATCACCCAGTTTTATTTGCCAAAATATCACACTCTAGGTTCTGGTTTGAAAAAAAGAAATGCATTCCTGTAATGTTGGGAAATTTCGCTAGAGCCAGCTATCATTATGAAATTACACGAGCTAGCTCCGCCTAAAAAACCACCCAACAGATCTCTCCATTCACAAATAACTCGTATTCTAATGCCTCAAGGCTTGAAGCGGATATTTGCCCTTTGATCTATCATGACACTGGACAGCGTTAAGCCTTTTACGTGGGTGGCTTACCTTGTCTTCTATGCTTCACAGATATTCCGCAAACTTGATACAGTAGACGGTAAGATTAGTGGCCAGACCGCCCGCATTGAGATGCTCAAGTCCCAACTCCCAGAGGCCACGCTACGTCGCATCTGGGCTCTTTCGGATATTGACAAAGACGGATGTCTCACAGCGGACGAGTTTGCCCTAGCCAAGTACTTGATCAAGCTGAAACTGGACGGCCATGACTTGCCTACTACCTTACCTGACCACCTCTACCCCCCTTCAATGTACTCATATCGACCAGTGCGAGACAGTGAAACTAAGATTGGGGACTCCGTGTCAAATCAGACCATTCCACTGCCGTCGACCAATGGCGAAGTTTGATGTGGCTGCATGCGTGATCATCTGACCTTTGCTTTTCACCGTCCTCTGTCGGTTTTGGGGCTCGTTACTATATCTTGATCAAATCCTATTTCTATGTTGCTTTTTCCATGTACTCTCATGTACCCTCAATTTCTGTCTAACATTAAGTAGAGCTGCTTCCATATTTCAGTAATTTAAATGTGGTGATTGATATTTGTTTTTGTAGCTGCAACTGAGGCTTGCAAGTAGTCAAAACCTAGCGTAAGTTTTTTCATGAAATTATATACTAGGTAGCCTTATTCTGCCTCTCTATTATTGTCGTGGTGTATTCTGAGATACTCACAAGTATGCTAAAACAGCACAACAAATATTTCATTCTTGGACACTTCCTCTTCCTAATTCTGAGATCCTGATTCACTGGCGTTACATCCCTCTGTACGAACGCACGATAATTTAACAATTGTTTACACTTGCAAGGACCACTTTTTAGGACATCAACTATGCTAATTACTACTCTATCTTTTTCTTTTTGGAAACCAAAATAAATATATGCCTACGTCCGAATTTCATAATAGGTGTGAGTGTCAATGAGCCATATCGTCAATTAATTAATTAAACCACAAGCTCGAATTATTTTGATCCTACATGGTTCTTGGTTACACAAACACTAATGGTTGTATGAGAACAAGAGAATTTTCAGGCACTTTTGTTGTTTGTTTATTCAATTTCACGCAGTCTTCAACTTATGCCATTGTTTTACGACATGACAAACCTTAACGTCAGCCTTTCTGAAGGAGCACGAAATGACCAGATTTGTCCAGCCTTGTCGATTTTTTTTGCTCTCAGCAATAAATAGTTTGACAGTTTCGGGTTTTCCCGCATTGCGGAAAATCGGTAGGCCGCCCTCGTTCATAATTCACTTGAAGTCAAGCTTACTAGCCGAAATCACACACACGTTTCTACTTATGTTTATTCAATAAGGCGACCTCAATTAGCACATGGATCGTATTATTGCAAGCCAAAAATTCTGGTAAATAGGTTATCGGTAGGTTTCTCTCAGTATTTGGTTCAAGCAGCTAATGCTGTATTGGTAGTTAATATCAGCTTATTAAAACACACATAATTTCGAAAACGACGACCACAAAGAAATCGAGTTGATCAAAATCGGTTGAAAGACAAGGTGATTCGAAATCCGACGTCAAGTACGAACAGATGAGAGTTCCATCAGCAAAAAGAAGAAAAAC
Source organism: Mesocestoides corti (assembly GCA_900604375.1). Classification (NCBI taxonomy): domain Eukaryota; kingdom Metazoa; phylum Platyhelminthes; class Cestoda; order Cyclophyllidea; family Mesocestoididae; genus Mesocestoides; species Mesocestoides corti. The sequence continues at coordinate 49,503 of UXSR01000086.1, forward strand.
ATTTGATCATAAATTTGTCCACCTTGGAAGCCAAGTAAATCCATGGTGTCCAACTCCACACCTTGTTTTCAAACAGTCGGACGCAATTCGGGCAATTCGTGTAGCCCAAGGCTTGCTGATTCGGACGCTTTGTTTGTACATCCCGCGACCTTTGTTCATTGGTTGGTTGCTCTTTGATCATGTAGGCTAAATTACGCCGTAAAACACCTGATTTCAGAGGCTTAATACTGCATGAAAAACAGCACCTTTATGTATGCGAAAAATTCATCCCTTTTAAATGGCTACTAGATGCAAATAAGTTGGCGTCATGTAGCGAAATTTGTCAAATCAGATCTGGCACGTGCCCCGGGTTATCGGTTGGCCGCTGCACTTCACATCTGCGTAAGTATTCGACCGCAGCGGCCATTATCTCCACCGGTGCACTCCTGCAACTCATAGGCGTGCCCCATCTTATGCACTCATGTGTTAGTTTGTCTCCGACGCCGATGCGCATTGTTTTCTGGGTAATTCGTGTTTTATCGTCGTGCAGCACTTCTTGCTTGTGAAACTTGCTTTTCACTCAAAAACGTAGCACAGTAGTGGGCGGAAAGCGTTCTACGCGCAACTGCGCACGCAACGCCCCTCAGTGTCGGCACTCACTTATACAAGATATTACAAAAAACCTGTTCAAACGATGCCTGAGTATTTCGGACGGTTCTTGATTTCAGCTATATTACATAAATTGAGAATAGTACTGCCGGCCAAACAATTCTAATGCGGTACTGCTTCAAAGAATTTGCACGTGAATTTGAGTTGCCCTTTCCAACAGTTTTATTAATTAACAATCTGCTGTGATTTCTAAGTAAATCATGGATTAATAACCACAACAATGGTTCTTATTGATGAGCCATATTCTGCGAAAAGCTCAGTAAAATTGGAGGACTAGTGTGTGCTAATTGATTTTACAATGAAATCAAGAATGATGAATTACAGATCAGTACAAGGTCGGCTAAGCTTCGTAAGATAAAATTAAAAGGAACGGTGAAATACTATGTATAACAAAATTTGGAGCCAGTAACGAGGGGAAATATGTCAATGACTTTCTCCAAATAATTGCAAGGGCAAAGACAAATTACACAACTAAATTGAATGAATGAATGTCGGGCTATGGAAAAGACTTCAAGTTATTTCTAAACTGACGTTATTCTTGACAAAATCAAGTAATTTTGGGTCGCAAGCAAGTGGTTTCGATAAATTATTTCACAAAGTGACTGGTGGGCAGACTCGAAAACGCTCTTGGAGGTACCTCGAGGCGCAGCACTCCAGTCCACGATTGCGCCTCAGTGCAAAGTGGGCGTACTTGTGATAATGTGGCAAAGTAAACCGGCAACCCCGTAGACGGAGTTGGGAAGAAAATATCTCAACAGACATGCATTAGCCCAACACCGGGCACATTATTTACGCCAAGCACATGAAACTAGTAGTGTGCGTTGCTGTGGCATGACAATGCAGCCACTTTGTCCGGCTTGAAACCGAAAAAGCACACAGCTCCTGACAGAATGAACACTGACAGGACAAACAATGAGTGTGTGTGTGTGTGTGGCTGGTGTGGGAAACGACAGTGCAGGAAGGAGGTCCTAGGCTACCCATATCTAAGACAAAGCATCCGTCAATTCACGAGGTGTTACTAGCATCACACCTAACGTGCGGCTTAACTCGGTGGTTTAGACACTCAGCAAAACGCTTAGCGCCAATCCACCAAATCCGCTCACTAAACAGTACGCCAGGATTTGCTTTTCACAATTTGGCGGGCTTTAATAACATCATCTTTGAATAGACAACCAAACGAGGGCAAATAACTAGACACACCGGATACAGTCAACTCACTGAACAACTTTAATTAGCACGTCTGACTACAAGTCTGCGTGGCGCTTACTATGAATTTGAAGACCAATATGCTCACGGGTGTAAAAACACTAAAGCGAGGGTATTTCCCGTTGACGGAAGCAACATTTGTGCCCGTCAAGGAAGCGTTCTTTCACTGACTACTTTTGTCACGATTGCGCAGTATTGTAAAATCATTCACCTTAAGTAGTCGAAATTATGAAACACAAGCAATTGACATGCAGGAATGGATCCATATCGTTATTCACAAATTGCACGTGCATAAAAGAGAACATGTGCGTGTTCTTACAAGTTGTGCCGTATGGAAGGCGCGTAATTCTGGTCTTTTTCGTCACCGCAAAACTCATTATGCGAGAGTGTACGTGGTTAGGGTAGCAGACTCACTGTACTCTGAATGGGACAGCCTGAATTGACAAGGCGAATGTTCTTGACATTAAAGGCCACCATTTTCGAAGCAGACTGCAAGGACCACTAGAGCGTCAAAGGACAACCGTCAGTGCTAGTGTGCGCGATAACGGACAACCACGGCCGCCTAAGTACACCATTACCAACGGCATCAGACTAATTAAACCCCAAGGATGAAGTATTACCAGCACTGAATTATGTACAAATGTCTGACGTAGGTATTGAGGTCGTAACGGCTACGCAATATCTAATAAGTCCGACCATTACAGGTGAGTGACTGTGAGTCCCGCCAAATTAAAGTGTGTGCTTTGGACGATTAAAAACAACAATTTCTGGGCTTTTAAAGTAATGCTTTGAGTGAAGTAGACAAAATCTGCACGTACATTAAAATTGAGACGCTAATACACCAGATAAGAGCATGGGAGGTGGGATAATAGCCATAATCAGTAGATATCAGTTCTACTTTTGAACTTTGCGACGTCTATGAAGACTTGGGGGATCTTGATCTTCGTCTCCCTCTTTGGCGTCCGGTGGCTTAATCTCGGCCCAGCTGCCATCTTCGCTGTCTTCAAGGACGCTGTCCCGTTCCATGTCCTGCAAAGCATTTAGTCAGTTCGAATGATGCAAAAAGATGTTTCCGTAGGCGTACCACAAATACCATTATAATCGGGCCACGTTCCAAGTCAAAATCAATGGTAAAATACTTTGGTAAAAATACTGGTTAAGTCTACAATCTGCATTTAAAAGCTCAAAATATGGGGTTGCTAAGGTCCGAAAGGTCAGGCGTTTACCACAAAGAAAAGGACACGCCTCACTAAGCAATCTCAAAAACGCACGATAAGTATTTTGACGGAGAAAAGTCACCAAAAATTGAACGCTGGTTTACGGTACGATTGAGGTCCTTCATGCTTTGAAAAGATAATCCACACAATTAAAAAACCTATAAATTTAATCATTTAACCAGGAATTTCTGCCACAGACTAGATGACTACACCGTTAAAGCTTCATAAGCTCAACTTCTTGCTCATGTTTCGAAATTCACCTTGGTTCACCGGGCAATACCTTGCAGCCCACAATTTTCAAGTGCACGAAGGCTTCAACAAACGTGCTCCAAGTAGATTACCTTCAATTCTCACCACCCAAAATAAGCTCAGGCAAGACTGTAGAGTCCAAACTTTGCTTGTGACACAAATAACAAACTCACTTTAACGAACCTAATAATGATAAGAATCGTCCCAATATTTAAAGCCACTCAAGAACTGTCAATTCATCAAAACAGAAGTGGATATATTATACTAACGACAGTGAAGTGACATCCCTTGGCTCAACTTCTAGACGGCAATGTACAAGTACGAATTCGCAAACGGCAGGCAGTATCGTAGTACGGCAAGGAGACACAGCACAAAACTAAAACGCTGTATGGAAACCGCTGAATTATTTTAGGGATAGTGGATTTTTCCTTGTGTCGTTTAAAAAATCCCTGTGTCTAAGAGATTGATAGTTCCACAACCACAGTGACTGGCGTGGTGTGCAAATTCACGAGAAAAAACTATGCGGCGCATAACTTGAGAGCCGCTGCTTTGGCATTGTTGGCGAACACGCTTTGAGTCGTGCTGTATACCGATGCTGACGCCGAGCCGGCAAATTCACTTGTGAGTTCGATTAGCACAAAAATGTGGTCACGGTCGCGAAAGAGAGAGAGAGCTGGTGAAACTATGAGTATTAGCTAAAACAACCGCAAATTTCACCACAAACATGGTCTAATAAGCGGGAACCAATTCGATTTAATCAAGGGAATGATCAAGGTTGGCGTAGCGCCTATCACAATAAAGACCAAAGACTAGACATTAAACGTAATGGTGAACTTTCTACAGGAAGCCGTCCTTAGACAATTTGAAGTCAGAAAAAAAAACAAAATTACGTGGGTTTATATTCAGCTTTCCACCACCGAAAACCATTTGCCCTAGAATATTTCTACAAGAAAATAACTGAGGGACAAACATTTTGAGGTATTTTGGAATGCAGTTGACTCATCTGGGAGCACCGATGACACCAACATTAAACTCCAAAGACCTACATTTTCCTTTGTCACGATAGGCTCCGGTGGTTCTCCTTCCATGCCCACAACGTTGAGTATTTGCGGCCGAGGAGGACAAAAGTACTCACAAACACAGAGGATCAGCTAAAAACGGGGTAAATTAGTTAGAGGCTTTCGAGTACAGCACGCTTAGTTGATGGGGAATGTTCAAATCGGCCTTGGGGGCAGTTTCAACCTCGCTTTAACCCGCCTCTGAATGGGACAGGAAATTCAAGTGCATCAAGACGGCATTTGAATTATTCTGACTATGCTCGAATTTATCGCTCGTTGCCAGACGGTGTGCAAGAAAAATAGACTAAATCTAGGTGGGATGAAATTGGATATTATAGACTGCCACAAAAAGACAAGAGTGGCAATGATGACATAAAAGTGCGTTTGGTTATTGATGTTGCCGACGGAAGGCTAAATGGGATATAGGCATAAAGAACTTTTAATGGGGTAAGCAAACTCACCATGCCCAAAGCTGCCCCTGAGGCAAGAACACCGGTGCCCACAATGAGGATAGACAGTGAGGCAGGTACACCATGGTTAACCAAAGCTTTGTTCACCTTCTAAAGACAGAAGTGATAACAACGGGTATTAAAACCAACTCGAAATTTTTTTGCTCATTACCCCGGTGAATAAAGTCGATCGAGGGAGAAATGACCCCCGGGAAGATGAATGCAGTCAAGAGGCCATTTAGCTTTCACTAGCACGAATTTTCAGCAAACACGGAAACTAACCCAGGTATGGCGCCAGCCACGCCTCAAAATAAGAACCAAACAGCATATAGGGATTTGGAGGCTAAATAGAATAGGAGATAGGACGAATCACTAGCTTTTTGGACTTTTTAAACTCAGGCACTGGCAGAAGACTCCACTTCCAGGAAGCGAAAAAAGGGGTCAACGTACGCTAGACACAAAAATGGTATACACATCGGGGCCATCTAGTATAGTGGTGAAAGCATAAGACAACCAACGGAGTGTTTACCTACGGAACGAGGCCACAGTGCCATAATTTAGGAATCTAGATTCGGAAGTATTGGTACTTTCATTCTAGATATAAACAAGGCCAGGACAAAGTTAGAAGCCTGAGTCGCTTACCGTAACTGAAAGACCGAGATCAAGGAATCGAACAACGGCAGGCATGCTGAAGAACCACGAATAATTATATAAATTTTCAATTAAAAACATGAAAAAAATGCTAAAACCAAACTCACTAGAACGCATTTGGAGGGAGGGACCATGAGGTCGGTTCGATAAGCTCAAACTCGCGGTTCTGTATAAAGCTCACCAGCTCTTCAACTTTCCGTTTGCCCTTGGCATTTCGAAAAACCCCATCCTTAACACTAAAACAGATAGAGAAGTCAAGACTGGTTAAACAGAAACGACTTGAAGACACCCAAGTAATGTCGCAGGTAAATATATAGAAACCAAGAAAAAGAGACCCACCAAGTGAATTTGTGCCCTAAGATCCAAGTGAGCAGACATTCGAATAAAAAAACCAGATGGTAAAAAATCGCATATGAGTAATGTGAGGATTACCATTCCCAATATTATACAAGACTTGACCTTTTCCGCAAAATTATCCTGTTGAGGGAAATCCGGCCTGTAGTTGTAACACATTACAATACGTCAAATCAAGTATCTCCTTTTAGAAAACAGGACCCTCGTAAGCAACGTTTTGATATTAATGGAAACGCAACAGACCAAAACAAGAGTAAAGCATACATCGAAAAGATATTTTGGGTGAGGTTCTCAGGAAATCCTAGACAAATGAAGGCCTTTGGTAAGGCAAAGTTGTTCTCGTGATAAACAAGATACCGTGACGGAAACATGGACTCAAAAGTGCTCTACATTATAGACGAATTAAAAATGAATCTATTAAAGCCAGTAGCACAGTAATGTCACGTCTGTATAAATATAGATGCCTTATTGTAAGGTTCTGCATACATCAACCTACGACAGGTTCTCATTTTAAGAGAGCTTACTGAAATATCGTTGGAAGAGATGTTATGGTGAAAATCATTGCTACTGCTGGTTCGGAGGAACAGTCGACTTCAGCTACCTTCACCTCATGTTTCGGAGCGATCTCTGCAAAACGCTTCCACTCAGGAGCTACTAATTGGCACGAAGGGCACCAAGGAGCATAACTAAAATAGTGTAAGTTGTCGATGAACATAAAATTGTTTTGAAGACCTTGCAGTAATGAAAAATGATGTGACAAAAACCTTTCTGACACAATAACACAAACCACCAGCATATAAAATCGCATATTTACCATAAATCGTAAAAGGAAAGAGTACAAAAAGGCTAGATCCAAAACTCTCTAAACAGAATGTCTTCGTGCAGCCAAAATAATATAAAATGAAGCCTGTGCAGCTTAATGTACAAGCAACGGATAAATACTGTATTAAAATGAAGAGAGCGAATATAAATAGCTAGAGCATGACAACGCTAGACTCCGGAAAGGCAGATCTTGACGATTGCTGTCCAGCCCTTAGTCGTGGGAATGGCAGCCAAACTCAACTCATGATTATAATCACACATTGGCGCTAAATTGGGATTCATCTAGACTATTACAACTCCAGTATTATGAGAAATTAGCAGGTCGCTATTAAGGGAATCACTCAGATGCAGCAACGTCTTAAAGCATTTTAATTAGGAGTGTTTTAATTCAAGAACTTACTACGTGACACATACTAAAGAATCGAGAAGCACTATAGTACTGTGAAATCAGTTGTGCCCATATGCAGAGATCAAATTTTTTAATCACCAAGATTTGATTGAAGTTTTCTAAGGATTGCCACAAACAAGATGTTTAGATATTATGTTTGAAGCATGGCTTTTTGGGTAAAGTTACATACCAGCACACGAAATTATAAAAGATGAGACAAACTCTAACATAAGACCCACGTAAAAAGCAGAACTGAATTTGAACGGCATAACGCCACATTATACGTAACATACGACGGTTTACGAAAAATACATAAAATGTAAAATAATCGATTAAATATATTGGATCGTTTCGTAAGCCTTAATGCCATTTCAAGTGGTAAGTCAAACACCCATCCCTAAATTGGCAAGACGGCCATTATTGATCCCGACTAAGGGCAAATTGACGTGCAACAATTATAAATGCCGAAGGTGGTGAAACATTTTAGATTAAAAGATAAGAGGACTTCCACACTCTAGTCATGATGCAAATTCTTTGAAACAACTACACTTGAAACTATTGTTGTAGATAATGAATGGAAATCTAAATTGACTACAAAGAAAAAAATGCACAAATTTAGACAGACATGTATAATTGATATAGTTTCAAGGCAAAAGCATACATTTAACCATTATTCCAAGTAGCTATCAAGATAGGTAGATAAATAATTCTATTTGTGGTTAGTATAAAAAGGAAGATGTGGAGGCAAAAATAACTAGATACTAGGGAAAGGTAGCAAACCGTGCTTACAATTCAACCATCCATTCACCATATAAAATTTCGGTCCAGTTATGAACACTAAGAGGAAGCGACTCCTGAGCATTAACAAGCGAGAAGCAGCTCAAGGCAAACCAAATAAACAGCATAAGCATTTTAAGATGACCACGATTAATTTGAGATTATTGAAACAGCTAAATTAATACAAAGGCATTAAAACAAATACTTTTGCATGAGAATGTATCAGCAAATAAAGGTCGATAAATATAGTAAATCAAATCGCGTTTATGAAAACAAAAAGCGGTGCTAAAAGTCAGCAGGACCTTGTCACCAGTTGAACAAATAAATTTACTAAATATAATTTTATGTCTTTTTTGGTCAATTGGAAAAAATAGCAGCCCAAAAGATTGACGTTATTTACGAAATGGGCAAAGTTTTACCTTAGTTACTAGAAAAACAGAGAAAGCTGTCATTGTGAAGATTGTAAGAGCTTCGACTCTCAAAAGATATCTGTGTATAATTTTCTTCAGTCGTGAATTATTCAACACATTTATGGTTTGCGACCATATACAGATAATGCGCGTGCTAAAGATATGTCTAATTGCTTGTAAGACCCTGATACGCATAGTTACACTAATTCTGAGATGGATCACGACAATGAGCCAAATCATAAACAACGGAATCGGGGTCGAGTTTTAAATCTGGGAAACCAGGAAATGGAGTTCACTGGTGTTGGAAAAGTCAAAGAATACAAGATTTTATAACATTTATTACTTAATGCTGTACTGAGCGTTGCAATTTGCCTCAAAATTGTGTTTTCGCAAACATGGTGTTTTGAGATTTAACATAAAAAACTTTCAAGTTACCTCTTTTTAGAGTGCAGTCTTTGTTATTTGCTGTTAACATCATTTGCTCCATCTAAGGATGAATATTAATTAATGCCTGCAAAAACATATGTTCATGATATGCCTCACTAATTAATGCAGTCCGTGTATCTTAAAATTTTGACTAATTTTTAACAATCCGTGATTAAAAAGCATGTGCAGTATTCAAATGTACATAAAATGCTTTTTGAACTCAAGAAATTCAACACCACTAGAGAAGAAATTACCCATAACTGCATGAATTCATATATGGAACCTCGCTATTTTTTATGATCGAAATAAAACATTTTCTTATATTTTAACATTGGGACTGCATTAAATCCAATTTAAAGAAAAATTAAGATGTTTTTTTTAAATATTGATGGGAAGGCTACAATTCGTGATTTAAAACACTCGAATTTGCTGATTGTGCTTTAAATCAGCCAGTTTATGATTTTCTTTTATATTCCGAAAATTTACATCCGTCATCAATTATCATTCACCGTAACAAGTTAGATTTTAATGAGCATAAATGTTTGATCATTGAATCAACACAATGTCCATGCACATGCTGCTCAGAATATTGCCACACATTCGCAAATGGGACTTTTCAAAACAGAAAGAAATTTTATGTCTCTTAAGAATAGTAGACAAGATTGCTTTTAATCGATCCAAGAACGATGATAATGGCGAAGTATGTAAATATGTGTTTTTAATATTGTAACTCTTGTTATTTGAGAAAATATTTTAGTACCTCGCTTTCGTAAATGGAACCTTTGAAATAAAACAAACGTTAGTATATCAGATAGTTGCAATAAAATAATTTTGACAATATGAATTTCATAGTGTCTAGACCGAATTTTACAAAATGCACAATTTTTAAATTTATTTGACTATTTAGTTTAATTAAACTATACTGTTTTCATTGTCCTTGAGATCGGGCAGGTTAAAGATGCGTTTTATAAGGTTTGTTTGCTTGCTTGTGTTCTTTGTCGATTTTCCCCTCTATTGAAGCAATCGAATATAAAATAGATAGAAACCCTGGTTTTCCACGTATTGTTAGTGATTTCTTTTTATTCTACTTGACGATCACCATATAGTTTCTCTCATGGCGTTCCCTCTGTCCTACAAAGAAATTAATCAATATCGCTTTTTTAAGCCTATAAGTCTTGTAATACCAAATGTTATTTAGGTTTTTTAGCAAGGTTATCATTCGCACTTTTGTGGTGCTGAAATGCTGTTAATTAACAATCATGTTTTGTCGGTGGAATTCCTTTACCCTGTCGCGCCCTCAATTCTAGTTACCTTTGGAATCCTCTCGACATTCTACTTTAAGCCATTTTAACTGGCAGACACAGGAATTATTAAGCCAATGCTGCACTGTCTGTCATTTATGTAAGAACAAACATTCAAAACACTGTGCTAAACCATAAATGAAATCTCATTCAGGTTTTGTAAACTTTAGAAAATTAATGTTTAAAATGCACAAGCTAATTAACTTAATAATTTTGAGTCTTAAATATCTTTATGGAGGTGCTTTTGTGCCCATTCAAACCTCACTTCAATATCTTGTTGAAATGTGTTGCTTCCTAGTAGCCTATTTTCCTCGACATCATGACCATACATTACAAAATCTATTTCTGTTATGACTATTAAACGTTGTTTTCGCGTTTTGTAATGCACCCTTTTAGGACCACACAAATTTACCGGTTGAAAGCTTAAGTGTTCATTGTGATGAATAGCCATGTTTTTGGTAACGGATCCAATGTTTATAATGTATCCTTAAAATCAGTGATATCTTATTTTTTTTCTATTTTGGTTACAGTTTTCTCGTCGAAGAATACTACAAATTACTGCTAATATGTTTTATTGCTTTAGCAAAATTCTTTTATGAAGCCAATATTCTACTTGCAGGATTCACCGATGCTTAAATTGAAGTTGCTTTAGCAGTGAGATATTGGTTTTCCCAATCAATTCTAACAAGTAAATTCTATCAGTATTTTGGCATTCATTTGGATGATTGAGTTCTATCGTGTCCAATAGGTGGCCGGGCTTCGTTTGCGTTCTGGAAATCCCGGGGTTTCCTCTTTTATCTCCAGGTAGTCAGCTTTTAATTGTAAGATCCCTTTCGCTTCGGTTTGGCGTTTATGATTCCAACTTTATTGTAAGCAGGTTACGGAACTTACTGCACTTTTTTGAAGTTTTCTTTCCTGCTTCTATATGGTAGTTTCATTGATTCCCTTCAATTGGTAAAAATGCTTTTCAGATTGCTGTCCACGTTTTGGTGATCATTGAGTTATTATCAATTAATTTAACTGGTTTTAAGGGTTTTAGGTTTTGTAATTGAGTAAATTGATCGCATAGATTTTGCTGTTAGTGAGTTTATTTTAGTATACCCTCATTTAACTTTCCTTTCCATCACTTTTTCCATGTTTTTAGTTGCTAGCCAGCTTACTTCCTTTACTTCTTTCCTTTTCAGGATGGCCCTTTTAAACAGGAAGATGGTGGTCTAGACGTAGATAATGATAATGTCGTTGATTTTCCTTGAAATGAGCTTTGACATTCACTAGTTACTCAAGACTCATATATATTGCGAGGCTATCTATTATCTTTTTTTTCTCAAGGAACTTTATTTGCGCATTTATCGTGAAAGTGATGCAAGGTTTGTTTTTACCTTACCTTAGCTGTCTTGTCAACTCTACCTGTCTTTAATCAATATTGCCTTAAGTCCACTTGATCATTGTGCACATGATTATGTAGACCTTCGGTTTAGTGTTATGATTGTCAGTGCCTCATGGTTGAAAGGTCTCATGAGTTAATTCGTAGAAATTTGGGCACAATATGTCTTTGGTTGCGTTTCTCCCAAGCAGGATGTTTAACGCGTAAAAAGTAATTTTTTGTCCACTGGTTGGTATTACTTGTATTACAATCATTGCCATGAAATAAAATGCGTTCTTTTTACTGGTGATTAATAGCGCCATTTGCGTACCTTTGTTCGTTTTCTATATTTGTTGATGATATAATATTACGGTTTTCGATTGTTTAAGCCTTAATAATGAAAGAACTCTCTTTTCAATTTGCCGTACTTTTGTGGTTTTCGGTCTGTAACATGTTCTACATTATCATACCTTCCTTGTTTTTGCCGGTGTTAGTGCTCAACTTGTTAGGGGATGTTGCGAATCTGTAAAGTAATGCAACTTTTTTTCCTTATTCGAATTTTGGTCTAATCGCGTCATGTCATGTCACGCCTAATTTCCTTCTTACCAGTGTTATTAACGGACTATCATGTTTCTCCTATTTGTTGGTTGGGGGCTTTATGCAATTTCCCCTTTTAATTGGATTCTACCTCACAATTTCCAGGTTCTTAGCGGTCTTCTATGTGCTGCCTTCAACTAAGCCTCTTACTAAGCTGTCCCTGCAAATTTACGTTCGCATTTCACTAATTTCAATAATCATAAATAGCCAGTCTGTTTTATGTATCAGTCGTTGTACTTTCATTATTTTCCTCCTATTATATCCATGAACTTACCTTTGCTTGGTCATCATATGCACCTGTGATCATAAATTAAATTGCCATGTCGGTGTTGCTATGCGGGATACTTTAATGTATCAATATTAGTCGAATGGGAACAGGGACTGTGGCATTTTACTTTAGATATGTATATTTTTTAAGTATAAAGGATATTTTATAAGTTGCCAGACGATTTACTAGTCGAAACACGCTTAAGTAAATTTAGTCTGTTTCTTCAATTGCAAACACGTGCCACTTTGAGCCTATACCATGTACGTTTTGCAAGCGTCTTGTGAATCGTAATCATTCCCATGTTAGCGAACTTATGTTCGACGCGACTCTTTTTAAACCTGAAAATTGGCTGGCTAGCCGGGCTATCGGCAGCAGCTAAAGTTTTCGGGTGTTGCGTTTGCATGTATGTGCTAACCCTCGTCATAAAACTCGTAAATTTTAAATTAGCAACATCCAGGGCCATTTTCTTATCGTTTCGCGCGTTTTGCTTGATTACTGAGTCGCATTTACCCAAAGTCACCACACAAAACTGCCTTACAGCGTCTACTGTTGCACGTGGAATGTGGGAGACGAGGCGCCTCCTAGACAAGACCTGTCCAAGTTGCTTGGTGTAAATTCCCAACCGCATCCAGATGTCATCTTCCTAGGGTGAGGCCTTTGTGTTTTTTTCACCGTCTCCTTCCGCAGTTTGCAAGAGGTCGTCAGGTCGGCTGATTGGTATGAGTCATTCAAGCTCGTTCTTGCGCCCTTAGACTACGTCCTCGTAAGAGAAAACTTGCAGTTTATTCAGACCCTGCTAGATCAAATATCGAAACTGCTGGGCCATTTGGATCTACGCCTTTGTTAAACGTCACCTCCTACCGGCTTTGAACAACATAGAGTCAGAGTTAACGGCATTTGGATACGCAGGAATAATGGTAGAATGATGATCAGTCTCTTATCCTCCCTGTTTAGGGCAACAAGGGCGCGTGTAGCGTTCGCTTTGAGGTCTGTGGGGTCAATATGGCATGCGTCTCTGCGCACTTCACGGCGCACACCGAGAAGCGGGACGAGAGGATAAACGTAAGGCGGGTCGAAATAGTTAACCGATTTCACTTAGGACTATCACGATGTTTTGAAAGACCAGACTTTCCGCGACCCTGATGTTAATCTTCTCATGGATCATGAGTGAGTATTTCTTTTTCTTAAAAATGAATAACTTGGAAACTGTAGTATCTTGGAAGTGTATTTCAACAACATAGTGTGAGGAAGTGCTGTCTCCGCACTCACTTCTTTATTGACTGTTTGACAGCTCCGATCGCGTTCCTGACAACATTTCCGCCTGTTACAATCGACAAGTTTTTAGGCCTTCTGTTGGGCAATGAAGGCACTCAGTTGACTATTGGGCAGGTTGTGAAGTTGTTGAGAATTCGGAGTTCGTACAGTTGGATTTCGTGCATCCCGAGACACTTGCTCAAATACCCTCCTAAGCAATTAACTTGACACGTTGCAATCGGTTGTTTTCCACCTGCCCTCATTCACCTTTTCCTTGGCCAACGTAAACGGTTTAATGGCATAATGTGTGATCCTATTTTAGTTATGTTTTCTGGATGGGAGACCTTAATTTCCGGACAGAAAGTCTTGACAAGGATGGAGCAGAACGGCTGATTTTTGCTAAACGTCTAGACAGCCTAATGAAATACGACCAGGTAGGTATTTTAAACGTGGACGGTTAGTAGAATGCATAGTCTATGATAAGGACTTATGTACCTTTCCTACTTTGGAATGCCTCCTAAAGCCTCAATAGTATCTGGCCTGTATGTACATGATCATTAATGCAGCACCTCGTTTCCAATTTCCTAATTTGTACGCATCCGCCAGGAGCGCATTGGTTGCCACTACCCGGTAGATTAGATTGTTTGCCGAGCTTCTATATTTGGGGCGAACTGGTGTTTTACTAGTTAAGGTACACCCATGTGGTAAATCTCAATCTGTATTGATAAATCGAATTTCAAACAACAAACCTTTTTATAACTGTGTGCCCATTCCCACACTTTGATCCGGCGTAAAAATTATCATAGGATTAAATTCCATCATAAACATCTCATCTGGTCATGTCGTTTATTCATGCATCATGAATTTGTTTTGCGTGTGGCAAGCACTTAGGAGTAGCGGCGGTGGTGGTGGTGGTGGTGATGGTGGTTGTGCTGTGGTTTCTATGACCATCGCTGTTCCTATTACTTAGTCATATGGCGCAATCACGTTAGAAGTTGTATGCTTGTGCAGGTGACGTAGCCTTATCTTGATTAAATTTTAGCTGAAAAAGGCGATGGATGAGGAGCTAGTGTTTCATGATTTCAAAGAAGGTGAAATTACATTCCCACCGACATTCAAGTTCGACAAAGGCACAACAAACTACGACTCGAGGTAGGTTAATGTCGCTTAGTGATTTTCGGACTTTTGGTTGTGTTTGATTGATTCTGTGGTGGCAAGTTTACTTATTAGGGAACTTTGATAAGTCGTTTGATTCCAGTTGGATTGTATCAGAACCCAACACAGCCACTTCCTTTGTAAGACTTTTAGCGCGCTTCAATTTTGTAATATATCACTTTAATCAACAACATTCACGAAAAAGACGCAATGAGCAGATCCTTTTGCTTCCTTAGACATGACTTATTAAAAGTATTTTGCAGCGTCCAACGTGAATGTTTTACTGACAAATTTTGGGTTTATCAAAGCAGAATCAATTGACATTATGATGTAAAGTAGGGAGCTACTATATTTATCCGTAAATTGTCTTGTCTCTTGTGATATTTTAACTTTCTAGAAGGAAGTCTACACGGTTTTTCTAATGTTGATTCTGTTTTTCGAAATTTTGCCTAAGCAGTTCCCTAAATAAGGCTATTGCTTGATAACTGGTCGCCCCAAAGACGCAAGAAGCAAAACTGCTCGAAATCCGGGTTATCTTTGAATAATGATTATGCTCACCGGCACTAGATGCTGTATCTCCTCTTTATATTTTTATCCACTGTAGCTTTTTTTACAATATGCAGTTTTTAAGGTGTATTCTTGTCTACTGTTTGTGCTCCAACACTATCCAAGAGTGCGAATTTTCTAAGTGAAACGCATGCTACTTAATCGCCCCTCGTTTCTGCACACTATCCGACAGTAGATTTGAGATATTGCGATGTTCATTTCCGCCCGTCATTTTTGGTGTTCAATCACTCGCGAAGCCCAGGCGAGACGAAGATGCCTTGATCGTGTATGTGCCGGCAGAATGTGTGGGTGGGTGGGTGATGCCGAAGACGTCCAGGCACTGACGGCAGACGCCTTGGAAGCGGGGTTCAGGCGTGCAGACGCGGTGCGTTACGTCTGCATGCCCCAAATCACCAGGTTGAGGCCACACATGCGGGCAGCCGACAGGTGCTTTTGTTTCATCACTTTCATGGTCTGCTATTACTGATTGTGCTCATTTGTCACAGGGAATCGGTCTCAATTTTGGGTGCTTTGATTCTGAGTTGTAGGTATATCTGTTTTTGCACCAATTTGCCTTTTTGAAAACGCTTGTTGGAAAAAACGTTGCTTTATTTGAAAAAATCGACGACAATCTATTCTTTTTATGCCTTAATTACCCTCGGTGAATTGAGACAGGTTTCACATAGTTTGCGTAAGTACGCATGGAAGATGGTTTAGCTCCTTTGTTTCAAAAGCCGTAATTTCGGTTACGTGTAATTAGTTTCACAAAGTAAGCTGTAAGTCACCTCGTGGTAATTTTATAGGTGAAGCTTCACTGGTTTTTCAGTTATTTCAACATTGAGTCCTGTTCTCAAAATAACTCTATATTCATTATTTCAAGTAACCAACGAAAATGACGGCATGTTATAGTAACCTGAATGTTGACATGATTTTCTCCGATCTTTTTGAAATAATGCTTGATTTACTAAAAGTAGTTTGGTTAAATGTTAGAGCCAATATGGCTGATAGAAATTGTTGAAGATTATTTGCAAGCTGGA
This sequence comes from Mesocestoides corti, assembly GCA_900604375.1. NCBI lineage: Eukaryota > Metazoa > Platyhelminthes > Cestoda > Cyclophyllidea > Mesocestoididae > Mesocestoides > Mesocestoides corti. The sequence continues at coordinate 65,679 of UXSR01000086.1, forward strand.
GGTATGCGACTCTTTGAAACGCGCCTTTGAGAATGTGTAAGCATGCTGGAAGGCCAATTTGCTCTTATGTGCCATTTATAATTAACGAGACTCAAGTGCCACCTTGGTGTTCCTTCGGGCTCAAAGGCAGTGCAGCCAAATTTGTGGTTTGAAAGTGATGCACATTAATTTTACACGAATTTTAACGGAAGGCCATTAACCAGGAAGTATGTGCTAAAACACTGGGATGACGCTTGCTGAAAATAAATCTCTGCCAGTCCCGTCATCGTTCTGTTTAGTTCTTTTATGAGCAAAGTTTATGTGGAAATGCATTCGAGGAGTAATAATGGCGGGAAGTTGCATTATTTACTTATGGTCGCAATCGACACCTTGGTAAGGCAGTGTTTCGTTAAGTGGTGATTGGTGCAGTTGACGCTGCGCGAAGTTTCTCGTTTTTATCTCACCTTGTTTGCTTCCAGCTGCTTCAACCTTGATGTCAGGAAATGCAGTAAATGTGGCCATTGAAAGGCATTCACTACACCAGTGAGGTGGCCACTGAAAGGCCCAATCTGTCCATGGTGCGATGACCTTTGGTTGGATACACAGGGTGGCCCAGATGCAATCGAACTCGACTTACTAATTACAATTTCAATGAAGGTTGTGTTCACAAATGCACATTTCCTTGATAATGGCTTTCTTGATTTTAAGTGAGAATTTGGTAAGTGGGCATTACTTCTGCACTAACCTCGTAATAATGTCTTCATAACTTTAGCTCAGACTGAGTTAACAAATGAGTCGTCTTAGCGTAAGTAAGAATTATCAACCGGTTGCCATCGCTTGGATTTCAATTTATCTACTGGTCTCTGAATTAAGAGTACGATTTCTCTTGAAATTTTCGAAGAATTATACTTGGAGGGGATTCGTGGGCCTGTTTGGGAGCTGTGGACAGTTGCGAGCTGCGCACTTGATATCACCGGACTCTAGCCTTAGTTGAGATGTGCTACTTATTTTAATTTTCAGTAAAAAACGGCGCGTTCCTTCCTACACCGACCGGATCCTATACATGCAGCACAACGACTTCGCTCTTGACCATAATGTGCAACTTGATGCAATGGGCCGCAAAACCGCACAAAAGTCGCGTAAAAAGGCCGTCCGAGGCGGGCCCAGCGCCTCCGACCGGCCGCCTCGCCGTGCCAATGACACCTCCACCGACCATCCTGAGCTCCGTCTCGTTGCGTACGACTACCTGCCCGAGTACACCTCGTCCGATCATCGACCAGTGTATGCCAGGTTCGAGGCCAAAGTTCCCAACTGCTGGTTTCAGCTACCTGTTCGGTTCATTCATTGTAGCGATAGACGTAGGTTCTTGACATTTTTGGTGTCTGTTGACACTTTTTGTTGTATTCACTTGAAATTTGTCTTAGAAATCTTAGCAATCCATCTATGAGCTGCACAGTTCCTGAGACCAATTATGTCAGCACTAATTTATTTATTCGTTTTCGTAGCCAGTGTTCAAGTGAAAAGGTATCTGAGATTCGAATTTCATTTACTTGGTATTGAAGTTTACAGAGGATATCGTCGATATAAAATTTTTGAGTTTCCAAATTTGTGGGCCCTGTGTAACATTGGGTTCTAACGTCGCCAGGCTTTATGTTTTTGAAATCTGATGTATGTTGCCGAAGATTATCAAATGTATCCCTACCTGTGATTCTCCAGAAAAGGCATCGAGCCAAACGTTGAAATGTGGGGGTCAACTAGCTTAAGCTTTATGGAGTATGAAGTCGCCTTTGATGATGTGAGCTGTTCAGTACAGTTGGTATTCTCAGCGAATCAGTCATCTCACGGCCTGGCATTTCAGTCCATGGTAGAAAGACAGACTGATTAGTACGGCGTAAGGAAGTAATCATTGCCAATTATGAACGCATAAATCGCTGAGCTAGTCTCCTAGTTTTTAACTGGAAAACATGCATGTTTGCTTTTCCGAATCCCTGTACCAGAGCTCATAAATCCTGTGCACTAGCGCCATCCGCCTGCATGTTGCTCCATCCCAGCGGATTGTCTCACGGTGGCAGTTTGTAAGGGCGCGTTTTTTTTATTTGCGGCTGCTGCTACTGCTGTCGCTGTGCCACCGTTTTTCCTATGCGACCTTTTGATGAGAATTGACACCAGATGTGTTGGCGCTCTTTAGGTGTAATCCACAGTGTGACATGGTTTGTTTGTGGTCATTGAAGGAGCTCAGACGCATCCTTTGACCTCTGCCCAGCTATTTTTGCCGGACTTTACTTAATTTCGCCTGTTGCCCCCCTCCCCCGTTACTCTCTTCTCTACTCTTATTGGTCAGAAATGGATCAGTGTTGCATATTTATTCAGTTGACATTTGTTCCGTGTTTTGCATCGTGTTTAACCCTGTTAGGGTCATAATGTTAGCTCAGGTAACCCACGGATAACAGATGACCTTTCACTACTGGCAGCGGTGCTGGTCTTTGTGTTATGTAATTGTGCACCCAAGTTTTCGTGTGTGAATGTTCACAATGGAAACCCTCCTTTTCTACCTCTTGTGTCATTGCCAGTCCTGTTCATTACTTCGCTTTCGCTAATGATTTTATTCAATCTCCCCATCGCGTACATTAAAGTCGTGCTTTCACCCGCAAGGGCCTTTGAATGCTCACTTTTCATCGGCCAATAGCGGATCATAGTTTCGTGAAGACTGATTGAAATATTCCCTTGCAATAATTCATCACGTTCTAACATCAGGATTAGTATCTACGCGTAAGACGAATGAGTGGCGTCCGTCCCAACCACCATATGAATTATGTTTTTTACCAATAACGTATCTGTTAACTTTTTTGCGCTGTGTGTATATCAATTTGTGCGTAACTGTTATTTTGTTCCATAAATTTCATGGAGCATTGATGACAAGTCCTTTGTGAATCCTCTTGCTTACGAATACACTCGATTCTCCCAGAAAGAAATCAGCAGTAACAGATAAAATAGGTCCTTGTTTCCCATAATCATACCTTCTGTTTATCCTGTTACATATTCTAAATGGATCTTTGTAGACAAAATCATCTGAAATAAGGCTTCTTTTACATGATTGACTAATTTTGAGGCAGTGTCCATTTCTTAGTTGCCATCACGTTGTATTTTTGTTTAAGCTCATCCTGTTAACAAAGACCTCACTTTCCTCTACGCGGTGATGGACCCCCCTCCGATCATCACTGAAGGCTGTCCAGGTGAAGGACAGAGAGCGCTCAAACTCCGCTCCCGTGTTCGTTCAAGCTCCACTGACGATGTTTCTCGTGCTTCTCGTCTTGCGATCAATCCAAGCGTCCAGGACCTTGTCAAACAACGGTGCAACAATTTGCTCACAGTTAAACAAACTAATCTTAGCTTGTCATGCGGTGGTCACGAAATGTTTCCACCTGCGACTCTACAGGTGCAAAATTGGGACTGGGTTTCAGTTTTACCTGCTGACTTTTACGATTTCTGGAAGGATGAGTTCACCGTCATGTCTGCGTCGACCTCCTCCCTCTCCAGTTCTGGTTCGACTCTCGATGAAATCGTTGAGGGGAATGCCAACCGATTTGAAAAGATTGCGGCATTACGCTCACTAATACCTGCGCCATCATCCGTCCTTGATTCTTCCTTATTAAAGGGGAAAATTGACCATGCTGTTTTGGAGCGCTGCCATTCAGACGCCATACAGCTGGTCTACATGTCGAAGTCGAAAAACTGTCCCCAGGGTTATAGCGATATCATAAAGGTTAGTTGGGAAACTAGTTCATAAAAATTCCGTGCTTTAGTGATTTCGATTTATTATACCTCCATTCTAGCCAAATACTTCACTCGTAATATGAGTTAATGCCAAAGTCGCGGCAAATTCTCCTGCACATGAGAGTCGGCTTATGGTGTCTTTTCTCACAGCTCACGGTCAGCGTCAGTGTTCCATTGTAAAGTTTTTCATTGTGAGGTTTCACTGAGTAAAATTAACTAACAATGAAGGTTTTCACTTCACTGGTACTCTAGTTTGAGTGCGGTGCAGTTCTTGGAACCAATTCCTTGTTTTTTCCCTAATGCCCCCATTCAAATGTCCTTTGCCGTTTCCCGTTCTGTGTGTACAAAGGTGCCCCATCAAGTATTGTAAATTGGCTGCGTACAGTTGAATATTGCACGATTTTTTAAAGATTATTAGTTCTGCCTTTATTTTCGCTTTGCTTTATAGCTTTCGCCCCAAAATTTGGTTGCGTCATAACTTGTGGACTGCATCTATCTGGATTCCTGCTGAGGCCTGTGCAAACGCTTCACGTTCCTTGTGCCTTTTTATTTGATTATTTCGTTTGGTTTTTTACAACATTTCGGTGGAACCGTGTCGGCTCATCTACATTACTCGGGTTCACTTGTTTGCCTGTCTTATTTTGCTTTATGTGCTTAGTCAACCTGTTTGAAGCAATATTTTGTTGTATTTGCCATATCTCAAATACTCTCCTTCTTTGCAGTTCATGTTGGGGTGCAGTGGTTATTTCCCCCATCGACTGTCAAGCGAAAGTTGTCTCTATTCTTAACTTTGTCATTAATAAAGCACCGTAGTTTATGTTTGAATTAACCAGCGATTTGCTCCCTGTCCGATTTTCACTTAGCAATTACTGATTTTAGATGTATCGTTAATAAGCCTGCGAATACTGCTTCGCGATTGCGGATTGAAATTACTGCCACAGTTTAAATTACTTCGAAATGGGAATTTCAATTAAAGCCAGATATCACGTTGTTCGATCTATTTGTAATCCGAATCTGCATAGATTTGGTTTCTACTGGTGTATTTCTTGCTGCTAATTGTAATTCAGTGGTGAAACTTAAAAGTTAATTCGAAATTACCCAGAAGTGAGATCTTTTGTCTTTTCCTACTGGAGTCCATCTCCTGGTCTACAAGTTTTTGGTCATCGTAGTCGGGAAATCTCCCCGATAAATGGATAAGTTCAAATTAGGAGTCCACTTGTAACGTTGACGCCCCAGAAATCTAGTTCGTTAAATTGGAGGATGTGGTCCGGATTTAATATCGGAGTAATATCAATTTTTGGAACCCTTAGGTTTCTGACCTGAGCATTACTGCTACTGTGTCCATTTGTCATCGATATGGTTGATTCGCACCCTATCAGCGGTTACCACTTTTCCGTAAACCGGCGTAGATAAGATGTTTCAAGGCTGGATGGGTTAATAGTTGAAGCTTCTTGCTAAGCAATTATTTCGCACGGTTTTGGTGGGATAAAACAATGCAACAAAAAGTTCTATTTTACTCAGTAATCATTATCAGTTCCCGTTGACTTTGAGTTTAAAAACGTTTATTTACAAAATCATGAATTTCCAGGCCCCTCTGGTAAATATCACCTTGGCTATGATGTCTATTTGCATATAACAAGTCTATACATTGCAAAATTGTGGCGTCTTTTGGCCAATAAACTAACTAGGTGGCTTAGGCAAGAGGAAGTTCTGCAAAGATCTAAACAAGTGGAAAAATGATAGTTCGACGTGTAGACCACAGCGTGGACTCGTTGACGTGATCCTGCCAAGTGGAAAAAGTTCTCACGAATCTTCATAGAAGACGTGTGGGCCAGCGTTGTTGTGGTGGTGAAACATAGATAATTTCCTCTTATCGAGGATCTTGGTGACTGATCGTCCACTGCAACTGGACTCGACTGCACCACCAGCTCTGTTTACTGAAAACATTCGCTCATAAGTCTTCCACACACTCCTCTATTGTGGATAGTTAAAGACAAGAAATGGCATCTTTGCGGTTTCACAGACATAGCAAGGAGTCACTGAACCCAGTCAATGCTACTCCAATGGTGCCTCCTGAGTGGACGCTCCGAGATACAAGTCCATGCCTTCTTGCATGAAGTCAGCAACAGCTCCAGACACCACACCCATTCACTGAGCCGAAAGTTGAGGAGTGTTTATTCTACAACCTACTAGTAGGTAAGGCACTACATTCGAGTTCAAACTTCTCCGTAACTGAAAGTTAAGGATGGACTACTTGTAAAGAAAACTAGAATAACCAGTGCCCACATATAGCTAATGCTTGGAACAGGTAACGCTGTGGCTGTTTCGGTAAAGGCATGTTGGTAACATCGGAAACCAGTTACGGATTAGTTATTTGAGTGTGAATTAATACCAGGAGACAAAATTGTCAGAGCCGAAGGTCTAAGTAAACGGAAAGTGAAAACTTCCTACATTTCAGCATGCAAAGGCCAAATATAGCATGGAAAAGCACTAGGAAACAATGCACCTGGAAGTGAACTAGATGAGGGTTATTCCGGCTCTGTGCGAAGGAAGAAATTACTGGCCAATTTCGATTTAAGGGTTTTTAAAACGCTCTTGCATTATTTAAACTCCGTTTTAAATGTGCTCCATAGTAGCTTTTTAATCTTTTTATTTTTAAAAATGTGTAAACAGCACAGTAAAAAGTTTTATGGTGTTATTGTTTTCATTAAATATTATTTACGTTGGTCCATTTCGTTCATTTCGGCATACTCTAGTAAGGTGAATGGAATCTTGCCATGCTTGACTTTAGAGGGGGTATTTTCGTTTTTTTTCGGACTATGATCAGGGCTTTGTTTTTTCTTATTATCACTTATAAAAATATTTGACGTTGCAATTTTTGAAACATTTGTTTTAATTAACATTGAAAGACGGGAATTACGATGGACAACGGTGCTGAAATTGATCTCTATGATAACATCGAGGAGGATTTTGTTCAGGTATGCCCACTTACAATACTGCATTTTAGGATTCAACTGAGCTTACTGAGCTATATGACGATGTAATAACCCCATCATCACTAAAGCCCGAGCACTCTGTCTCCGACATTAAGGTACTTGTGAAATCCCTTTGATCTCCTTAAGTTTAAACCCCTAACATCACAATCGGTGCACACAGGAAAGCGGTTTGCTACATATTTGGGCAATCTCACGTGGGTATGTTTGGTGCTCACCTTGTACTTAGTTCTTTGTCATAGTGGACTACTGATGTCGATATTTTTGAGGCATTCAACAACATCGGCGTGAAAGATATTCTAGAAGTAAAGTTTCACGAAAACCGTCAGAACGGGCAGTCAAAAGGGTTCTGTGTGGTTGTGTTCGGGTCTGAAGCGTCTGTGAAGACGGGAATGGAGAAAATATCAAAGATCGTGATTAATGGACAACAGCCAGTCCTTACATATTGTACCAAACACAATTTGACTATTTTTGAGAAAGCTGCTAGCAATGATGCTAGTGCTCAAAGTTCATCTTCCGGCTCTGCTTTACTCGGGTCTGGTTCGAGTAATTTCTCAGGTAATCGTGTTTCCAGTGGTTCAAGTAAGGCTTAATTCATTAAATTACTCCTATAGGCAATGGTCGCCTGCCTCCACCTCTAATGAGTACTCCGGCGCTCCCAGTCTCTCTTGGTTTTAGCGTAAGAAACAGTTCATCTCTCATGGGCCGAGCTGCCTCTACACGCTCTTCAGGCAGTACCCTCCCACTCGGTATTCCCAATCTCTCACAAGGTTTCCAAAGTAGTGTTTTTGCCTTTGTATAGACTTGTTTCTTAGGTCTACTTATGTCAGGATTTAACCTTCCTACAAGCCTTTCCACTAATCCGGGATCTAGTCTCATTCCCACGCCACCGCTTCCAATGCCTTGTACTTCTGGAACAAACACTCATATCAACCCAAACTTTTTACAGCAAGGTGCTTTAACTCAAACGGGAGCTGTTGGTCCTAGTTCCTTACTTCAAGCGGCTCAGTTAGGTGCCTCGGTTCTCCGTCCGCAACTAGACCAGTTTGGACGACCGTTGGTACAAACCTATACACCAGGTGACAATTGACTTAAATAGGCCTCTTCTATTTTGAATTAGTAAGGTGTTGTTATTGTTGTAGGCCAGTCCGGAAAGATCAGTGAGGCTGAATTTGAAGATATTATGCAAAAAAACAAAACGGTGTCTTCAACTGCAATTAATAGGGCTGTCCAAGACGCTGCCTGTGGAAACTATGCTGGAGCGATAGAAACTCTCGTCACTGCAATATCCCTTATTAAGCAGTCGAAGATTGCACATGACGATCGTTGTAAGATCCTCATAAACTCTCTGCAAGACACACTTCATGGTATCGAAACAAAGTCATATGGTTCGAAGTAAGTTTCTTTTTTGGCTTTCCCCTTTTTATGTAAGCTAGTTCTTTGTCGTCCTTCTGTGGTCGAAATGTGTACTGCGTTATATGATAATCACAACGTTCGTCTTGTTGTTAATGCCACTTGCTTCGCATCCAGCCGATTTGTCGCGCATTGTGCAGCCTTTTGCCAAATAGCCTTCTTCATTGAATCCACATGTTTTCCTAAACCATCATTTTCTTGGGGATTTTTTCTTTTGTATAATTATTACCATTTTCTCCTTTTCCCTTCATCTGTCGCTTGAATTGTACGTTATGCCCTTTTGTTCGGTATCCTTACTTAGACCCGGTTCTGTAATGACACTATTTAATCATGTTTACAGCGGCCAATTCTGTCCCTTGTTGATTTTTGAGCCGTAACTTCCTACCTTTCTGTTTTGTCCTAGCTTTGCATTGTCTTTTAATCCGTTTGTACTTTGAAGTTTGATTTATTCCCTAATTTTTGCTTTTGTATACATTATCTTCCATATTATAGCCTCTCCTTCATGAACTATACACAACCTCCCCCTGGAATGTCTGATGAGTAACTTCACAAACACCGTTGTATTCGTTCTTTCCTTGTACAATTGCCCACGCTGGCAGTCTTTCCTCTACTTATAGGGGTGGGAGTGGCAGTAGACGTCGGCGACGTTCTTATAGTAACAGCGGTAGCGAAGGTGGGGATGATTATGGAGGTAGCAGTAGTCGGAGGCATCATCGAAGTGACCGTCACCGTACGCGTTCGCGCTCACCACGCGGAGCTCGAAATGATGACAGGCGCCACAGATCGTCAAGAAATGAACACGAACGATCTGGTGGTCGCAGTGACCGCGACTATTATAGTAATGGATCCCCCGGATATCGTGAGTCAAATCGCTATCGGCAGTGAAGTTTTTCGTTGGTGGTTCTGCATTTTTTCACGTACTCCTGAGTTTTCGGAACGTTCTACTCTCTCCCATCCCCACTGCGACTCTCAGTCTATACCCGGCCTGTGTAGATAAACCGCTCCCTGCTTCCTGTACTAAATCATTTAACCGCACATGCATACACCAAGCAGTTTAACGAACGGCGCGGCTGGACGTAAGTCAGTCTGTTTACTTATGCTCTTTCGCTGCTTTTCTCATGTTTTTACGACCTTCATTTCAAACCTGTATTTATATACTCCTTTCTAACAAAACGTGTAATAGCAAATTCGACTTCATTTGAATAAAGACAATCAATGCGTGTACTGACGCCATTCGTTGTACAGCCTATGTATTCGTAATATTGCATTGTACAAAGTAACTCGGGACCTGCAAATAAAGGTGTAGACGCCATCAGCTTTCTGTTCTTTGAAATAATACACAAGTAAACTTGTAGACACCGACTTATTCTTTCTTCCTTTTAGAAACTACCGTTCACCTTGGACGCCTTACCTGATGATCCTCGCCCCAAGTCTTTGTATTGCCTCACTTGTGTGTCCCAAAATAAAGTTTTTCGCTGATTTACTCCTTATGAAGGCGAACGACATCACAATCAAATTTTTTACACAACGCTTAGGCCCACAAACATCTCGGAAGTGGCGTAGGCTCTGACAACTATAGTTAAGTTAGTTTCCTCCTCAAAACATACAATGCGAGACAAGTGCTGGGTACATCTCTCTGTTTTTTATAGTTAGGCTCGGATGTTGCTATAATTTTAAAGGCAAGTGTTGGAGCCAACTTCTTCAAACCCCTCTTGGATTAATACTGTGTAAAATTGTAATCGACTGCTGTTGCCGTGGACCCATAACAGTCAAGACAGAAGGCAAGTATCAACGTTAGGAATTAGGCTTGGATCCACTGAACAGATTCAGCGACATCGTCTGGGTGGAAGAGCTCGCGAACCATAGCGTAAAGATACGACGGCGCTTGCCCGCCTTCTGTTGTTAAAAAGAGGCTAGTGAGACCGGGAGGTATATAGTCCCAATTCGGCAACCAAACAACGGGTTTCGGTCCGCCAGATAGTTTTTCTGAGTCGGGTAGTAGTCTCGAAGGCGTATCCAGTGAATTTACGGAGAGATCTACTGCGGCTAGCGAGCCGGTCATTGATCCCGGGGTGCATTTTGCGTGGGTATTTGCGGAGGCATATGAGCAATTGGAGACTAAGTTAAAGTTGACTGGAGATATCTTGTATGACGGAAGGCACACATATGTCTGCAAGGCAGAGTATGCAATAGGTTGATTAGCCATGTGCAGAAATGGATCAGAGCATCCAATCGATGTGATTAGCGTACTGGTATAGAGAAGTGTTTCGCTGCCAGCATCACGGCGTAGGTGCCAGTTTGGGCTTTCAGCGATCCATCTGGGTATACTGTGTCACAACCAACGATAACCTAGGCAGTTGAAATGGAACACTCCAGTAAACAAAGCATTACAGAAAGTGGGGTAGTTATTCAGGGTATGGACAACACGAAATATTACTTTGTTCACACGCGCCATGAGACCGAAAACGTGGCTATCGGGGACGAGAATGACAGAAATTTCGTCGTTGGCCAGGTTCTGTGCCATTTTAAGGCCCTCATTATTTGGAAAAGCCTCACAAACTATGACACGGAACTGACGGGTTTTGTTCGCTGCGTACTAAAAGAACGCTTTCGATGAAAGTGGAAATCTTACTTTCAGAAAATTATAAACTGTTTTGGAATGACCAACAGTTAGAATCAGTTCATCTGAGTGGATAAAGTTCAAAGACGAGCTGGATATGTAGCCGACATAGGATTTGATATCGGCCTTAAAATCGTCTGAGGCAGTGAGCAGTTGCTTACTAAGTTCCTCTCTTCCGATGCGAGACCAATCAATGGAGTTTGTATTAGAGAGTAAATTCTTAAGATTAGTTTAAAACCCAACAGTTACCAACTGGAGTTCCTCTCTTTCCACTGTACCACTGGGAAGCAATCTACAAAGCACAGATAGACTTGAAAAGGTAGTTACTTTATCGATTCCTCTCTAATTATTTTTAGGAACCTAAGCAAGGTATTGTGAACCACAGTTTCTTCAGATGAGTGCCTCAAAATGGATTTTCCAACACTATTTACAAGATCGATAAGTTCCCTGAAAATGTATCAAAGAAAGAACATACTTTGCATTAGTCCATTCTCCATCTTTTACACATTTCTCCAAATAGTTAAGAGTTGCGAGGGTCTTCGATAACTTTGATTCTCTAAAAATAAAACGCAGCCAAGAATTTACTTTTTTGAGGCCGGTAATGAGTAAATTTCGTCCAAAAACCCATTTACAAGATCCATTGTACCAAAAAGCCAATTAGAGAAGGCTGAAAAGTAGCATCATTAGCCATGTCAAAAGTAATACGTTGATCAATCCCATAGATACATTGAATTCTTACGTTTAATATATTTTGCCACAAACCAATGACATTATCTTCATAGTCAAATATTTAAATGAAGTCAAGAGTTATATGTAAAATATAACCGTTTCCCTCTTGAATAGAACAGAGATGCTTTATCTCTTCCAGCAACAAATTATCTGCCTTTTTCTTAATGTCGAATTTAGTTGTGCTGAACTTTATTTAAATGTCATCCCATTAGAATGCAAATAATATTTATGGTTGAATATGTTAATGCGAACTCTTACATAGAGCCAACAGTCCCGCTGTTTTGCAAATACATGACATGCTCCTCCATCATCTAATTAACATCGTTTCACGTTTAACTCAGTGAAGAGATTAATAGTATGCCTATTAAATTATGAGAATAAATATGCTGCGTTAAAAAGGAAAATAAATGATCATACATTGCATTTTAATCAATCAAATGCGCGTGCGAGTTTACACAAATTTGCAACTCGTGTCATTTACTAGTGGTGCCGAAACTCGTTTACCTTATATATATTCATTTATTTAAGCGGGATAATTGTCAAGAACCATAACAACGAAATTTACTTAATATAACTTAATACATATATGAAATCAACTGCAGTAACAGCAAAGAAATCCCCAGTTCAAAGTCTTTAAATATGTTAAGTTATACATGTAGAACTGCTTTAATGAGATAAATTGGTCGCACACGCGTGTGCTAGAATTCTCTTGAATTGATAGTTGACTTACCACCGCTTCAGTCAAATTTAACAGCACCTTAACTACTTTTTTTCTGTTATCCTAATTTTACACTATTGCATTCATATCTGTAAGCCTTACAAGAGGTCAAGAAGTAAGCTCACTTTCTCAGATGTGCTTGATACCGTTTTCCAAATTTTTCTATAATCTCTGTGAAATCCTGATATTCAGGTGTTGTTAGAAGACTGAAACTTCCATAAAATTGAATACTTAAAATTTTAAAAAGTTTATTAGGAACGGATGAGTAAAAATGAAAACATTGTGTTTATTTAGAATAAATGTTCTCTGCTAGTTTATTTGGAGTTATGACTAGCCTATCAAATGCAAATATTTGCTGTACAAATAAATCTTTAATTAATCTTGAATTTACCTCTTATTTTCGTTTGAATTATAGCAAATCATCACAGGCTTATATTTCCTTTGTTTAAAATAACAAATGCCTTCACTGTACAACTACGTCAGCTGATTTTTTGGGATATTAATTCGTTTGCTTTTATTATTCCGATGTCCCAGTTTAGTGACCTACCTGGTAACTTATTGTTTGTTTATGTGTTTCTACTGTGTTTAAGTCTGGCAAGTAGTGATTTTTTTATCATAGGAATCGGTTTATGCCATTATACTCGTGCCTGATCAAAGTGCATTCAACTAATTTGTTAGAGTACACCATCACCCCTTTTTTTCAGAACGCTTTTAAAGCTCTAGAAACTTTTATCTTTGCTTTCCTTTTTCCATATTATATTAGCTCTTTTATAGTGCTCAATAATGTTGTTTACACCAAAATTATCTTTGAGAAAGTTTTTCTTAACATTTCTCAGTCACTCTAATCACGTAGAATACAGATGCCATACTTGACTGTACAGGGGTTTGTTCTGGTAACATTCATGTTTATTGTGATTTTTGATTCCGTAGACTACATTGACATTCGGTGGTATTTATGCCCCTAATCCATCAGCTTTTTAATTGCACATTCCAAGTTTTCTGTTTCAGTAATTCGCGATTAAAGTCTTTTTAGGAGCACTTTGCCATGCACAACGGTTTTCTGGTTTATAATCACAGAGAGAAAATAACTTGTGGTTCCATGGTGATTTCTTTGCTGTTTGTCAATCATTTGACTCAGGTTGGGAGACCCGTAAACTGCAATTGGATTGTCTGTTAGAATTAGCATCTTATAGTTAACTTTGTTCGTTTCCAAAGATTTATGCATCGCCCGTCTAAGGTCCTGCGTGCTCGTCTTTTTCTATTACTTGTTGCTAAGCTTTTTACTTTGCTTCATATGTAATGTACTCTATCGTTTGTTTTGCGTGGTTAAAATCTACTAGTTCTCATCTCTCTTATTCATTACGTGAGCTTTCGTCTCCTTTTATTTTACATAAACAGAAAGTAGTGCAGATTGGGTCGAGTTGACTTCTCATTTGTTGGGAAACGGGCGGGGCTCACCTCGCACCCGTCACCCCGGCGTTGAGGTGCATTCAGCTGATCTCACAATGCTCTGCTCAGCACTTGAAGAACACATTAAAACATCTACTGCTTCCACTGTTCCTGTTAGCTTTCTTCCTTCAGAACCCTTCAAGGACTCTAACCCTGCCCTTCCTCCAGAGCTGTGTTTCAGTCAATTCGGAGAGTGGCCCAGTCGCCCTGACGTGTCTGGGTATGTTAGGTTTTTCGCAATTGTATACTTTTTTATATATTGATATACTCCTTGCATTACACAGGAAGTACTGCCATCCCTGATCATTCATGCTCTTTGAATCACGATCGTTTTACACTAATGCCGCATCTGTTTTGGTCAGAACCAGGTTTTACTGACAGCATTTAACCTTAAAGTTACTTCTTTTGAGGATTTGACGGTCCAGAGTTTGTGTGCGTAAGGAATTAACCAAGTTCTTCGTGGTTTCCGTTATTCACCGCCCAAGCGTGGAGTTAGGGTCTTCCCTTCCTATTAGCATACGTAGAAGTTTTACTATTATGATTTCCAATACATGCGTGTCCTAAATGTATTTTCGGGTTGCTTGGGTTCCAGTCTTGGTCATTTGGGTATAAGTTTGATGCCAGGATTCAGTCTCTTTTGAACATAAATAGAAAAAATGCATGTAAATTATGTTTTTTTAACCCAAAAAGTTTCCCTCAGGCTCGGGGTTATTTTTTATTTTAAATAATTCTGAGATCATTTATTTTGAACAAGACTTCCTAGAAGTAAGGAACCTGTTGCAGAATACCTTATTTCTTATTGGCCTTGTTTAAGTTGGCTCCGAATCTTAAATATTATGTCGTGGTTTTTGGTCTTCTTTGAAACTCGAGTTTGAGAATCTCCGCATTTGCGCTCCTCAGTTAAGGCGTTGCGCTTCCATGCATCAGGTGTGCATGTTTTAGATGATTGTATAATACCTGCAATACCAGGGGTTGCCCACCGGTTGGGCTCTCCTGTAATTAACCATATTGGTAATGCCTGCGACATTTATTTTACAGGCCGTGTTCACTGTTGCTCTCAACTGGCCCAAACTCGGTAGGTCAGTGTTCAGCTGATGCCACTCCACCAAATTCCTTGGATGAGTCTTGTTTGGGTAAACCGGAAGATGATGAAGAGACTAGTAAACGTCCCTGGCGGCTGAGACACTCTTCAATATTTCAGTGGCGTTTCGTCGGGTGGTTTTTGCGTAATTTTCCCACCGTCTTTCGACACTTTGCGTCCTTCCTTCTTGGTGCAGCCGCGTATGTTGGGCCTATTTTTACCAATTTTTACCAAAACGTGGTTCAGTGGAGCTTATATGAGGAAACTTAAATTTTGACATATTGATAACTCTGTTGGATTTGGGATAAACCCTAATCTCAGGTTCTTCGCTTAAGGCCTTAGGAGGAGCTTCTGGGCCATGAAAACGATACCAGTTTCTCAATTCTTTGCACCAAAACCAGGTGTCTTAGGCCTGATGACAATACTTGCTTTTAGAACGAAACGCCTCAAATTGGAATGCATTAATCTTCATATCGTCAGTCACACTTACAAATTATTTGAATGGTGCTTAAAGTATTAGTGTGTATTGGCTTAAGTAAAGTGATTCTTTCGACCTTTCCACCACTGTAATTAGCTTATTAAGATCACGTAAGGACATCCTAGTGAAACCTAACACTTTTATTATGGATTCTTGATTTATCACTTAAACATGGTTCCTCGCGTAAGGTCACTGCTGTTGGCTTCAAATTTAGTATTAATTGAATCCGAATTTCGAAGTTGTCGTTCTTGTTAACATAAACCTTTAAAATGGAAGTGGTGACTTTGTGGTGAATGGGATCTTGAAAGTCATAAGAGGGAACAATTTAGACAACTACTGTAACAGAAATACGCCGTAACTTATTTGGGGATTTCCTACATTATCAGACGCCAGGTATTCACTGCTATTTTCTGCTGAATTAATTGTCTAGCAGGAGTTTTTAATGTTTGTTTTCAGGATGTTGCTGCTTCTGAAGAAGCGGGTAAAACTCCCATTTGTCCCACTGGAGTAACAAGTGAGTTTTCTTCACTATCGTTTTGATCCTACCCACTTCAACACGACTCATTACAATATTCCCCCATAAGCACACAAACTCTCACGACTACTGCTCACTTGTTTTTCACACAATGGCATGCGGCGAGTTCGGAGATCTGTGGTTATGACAATGTAATTTTATTTTTAAATGACAAGTTCACTCGTGCATTTTCGACTCTTTATTTCCTCATCTCCTCGTTCACTATCATTTTGTATATTTATCTTATGGGGCGAGGGGTTGTTGTTGCTTGCGACCCCTCTTGATATAAATATGTGTGTATTCGTTCACTTTTTTGGGTCTTTCTTCTTTTTTGGGTTGGCCTAGGTTCATTGTTCCGTATCATTGGGTTTACAAGTAGATCGTGAATGAGGCTTCCCCGTTAAATCACATCACTTCTGCCAGTGGTGCCATCTTTTGTCTTTCATATTTTGTATAAAAGTTACGGCTGGCCACCACCAACAAGGCACAAAAATGTACTGTAACGTTTCGGATCTATGGGCAGATTCGTCACAATTTTGCGTCTGGTTCCTATCTGGGGCGTAGTTCTATTGTGGGCAACATTGTCATTTCTCCCTGTTAGCCACTTCAGGTCTGCCACGTTTGGCCAAAGTTTATTCATGCATTTAGGATTTTTAAACGGTGAATGTCAGTTACAATTGACTCGGGCTACCGCATTTTGGAGAAATAACAATCGCAGGATCCATTTAGTTGTGTATTCCAGTGAAATTCATGCAGTCGGAAACTTGAGTCCCGAATTCAAAGTCAGTATTTGAATGGTGATGGAAACCTATTTATTTTACTTTTTTACTGCTCAGCCTGACAGCCAATGTTTTATCAATATGCCTGCTTTCAATAGGGTGATTTGAGAATGAACTGACGCATTTATGAACAGAAAATTATGACGCTCCTGGCGTTGAGCTTCCGTTACATGTGTGGTTAAGTAATCAGTCCCAGATTTTTCCTTAGCGATATATCACATTAACTAATTTTCTGAAATCTAACTCCCAAATTGTGTAGAAGTTTTGGCCCTACTTGTATTTATCTCAAGAAGCTGCCCATAATTTTGCTATCCAACTTACCGGTTCAAACTACTTTTACATATCCTCTTACCATGTGTTCATTGTAAACGCTCTGAATCCTTCGCTATATTTACGTGTAGTAAGACATTGGAAGATACCTAATTTTCTGAAAACACGCCGGAAGAACTTATCGCCAACCAGTTTAAGAATATATGCGGTTACCCATGATTTGCGTTCAGAAATCTTGGTCCAATTTCGAAGGGTATGCGCGAGTATAAAGCAATCTCAAACGCACTGTAAGCAGGTCATTGAAATGTTTTGTCCAAAATTCAAGACTGAATGTAACCTGAAGCTAGTTAATATTTACCGAGTAAATAAGACATGGTTGAAAGTCTGAATGGAACACGACCCGTTGAGAATATTTTACGTGCACCCTGCAAAGATTACCACGACACTGATGTATTTCACGCACCTTTTATTTCGAATTTAACTTGGTCATCATCTCCAGCAACCACTCTTTTATAAATTACTTTTTTTCGAAAATGAAACAGCGTTCCATTGGGCTGCTGTTATGAAAACATTTGTTGTGCTATTTAAATTCCGGCACGCAGCCCCTCACTAAAGTGCGTTTTTAATATACTCGAGAGATTGTAGGTTAAGCTACGAAGTTCTTGAATAATTAGATTAACTGTATGCAATGCAAGATCTGGTGATAGTCCCATCATGTGAACCAAATGCACATGGACCCAGCAGAAACCTGTGACCGTCATGATTTGTCTGTTGTAGGAAACTTCATTCTAATATATAAGGCGAAACAACCCTTGTCTTACTGCAGCCCACTTAATGGAGCTTCAGTCCGCATGGTTTATGCTATGGTACATCAAGATAATCCTAACTGATTAAACCTGATCTGAAAGCCGCATAAAGTAACAAAGTCCAGATTAGTTCATATTTCCAATACGATTGCCCGCCCGAAGCATCCATGCAGCACTACGCAGATTTTGAATAAACAATGACTCAATGAACGCCTAAATTGCATCGGGCGAGGTATTTCCCATTTCAACTCTGTCATAATGCTCAAACACGACGTTTTGTGATAAACGAAAGTTACTTGGGTGTCAGTATCCTCCTATAAATTGCAATGCGTCGGTGGCTACAACAACAACAGACACATACAAATTAGTACATGAGGTTCTTACAGAGAAGACAGGACTGGTCGTCTCAAATGTAATCCAGATAAAGTTATATTTCTCAGTGTGATAGAAAGAGGTGTGAAAACGCTGGTTAATGGGCCGAATAATAGCAAAAGATAAGTACAACATTACATAGAAAAATATTACAACCATTAAGTGCCATTATCAAATATATGTCTTATTCAAATCAGAAATAATTTCATCAACTTTGTCCAGTAATGAGTTATTGCCTGTCCAGGTTTGCTTTTCAATTGCTTCAACCTCCTTTGAAAGTTCACTAGGGCCGGACACGATCATATTACTGCTGGCGCACAAATGAGCCTAAAAAGGTAAACGCTAACCGAATACAATAAACGGTCACTATGAAACCTCAAAGTGAAACACGCTACCCAAACTAACTTTAAGCTTAACAAAACAGTTAAAAGCGGTACCTAGCCAAGTAGCCGGTGCGAATTAATAAAGAAACATACACAAAGAGATTCGCCAAGATATGCAACGGCCTCATGTTTTGCTCGAGTTGGATTAATTTCGAGCATCTTTGAAATGGCGTTTGCTACCTCACCGTCTGTGGTGGGACGCTTTCCGCCTTCGTTCCATCTATTTGCACAAAATGTCAAGCGTGAGGTCAATGAAATTAAAGGTCTCCTCCATTTATTGCAGTAGGTTAGTCGGCTTTGTAAATTAATAAGAGCGTTTGAAAATGGTAAAAATTCCCCTAAAAATCGGGCTCGCAAGATTCAACCAATTTTTGATTGTTTTCTTGATGTAAATTAGTGGAACCAACAACGGAATAATGCAGCGTTTAACGAGTGTGAGCCAGAGAAATCGATCTAAGCACCTTTTACAGAGCACCCTCTAAACATTTAGGAAATGTTTCAATCGAGGATGCAAAATGCATATGTGTAGCCTAACAGTTGTGTTTATTAAATAGGTAGTGGCGCAATGAATTCGAGGTCATTACTCGAGACAAATAGTTTTTTATCAATATCTGGATAGTAAAACTCCTAAATTGCTCGTAAATCGACGAGAAGTCAAATGAGCCAAACTTATGTGGCGACAGATGAGGGTAATATATAAGCATTCAACTTTGAAGCATGTCTCAAATACCAAAACTGTGTGAAAGGGAAGGATACATTTGAATAACAACACATACAGAAACTCTGAAGCACAAGCTATAGTTTCGTGATGACTTACAAACTCAGCGGTTCTAACAGAAACGTCTTGTCTAATGCTTCCTACAGAATACTCAAAATGATAATACACAACAAACCATGTATTTGAAGAGTCCTAGATCTTTTTCCTCAATGTCAAGGAATTCATTCAATGTTGACAACCCACTGTTGTCGGTTGCTTTCCTTAACTCACTGTGATCTTTAACCAATCCTTCAAGTAAAAGTAACCGATTTCCAACCCACTTGTATAAGAGTCTGTCATCTTTCTTGCAGACTCCGTGCAATTTTTAGCGTCCTTACAGATCCTAAGACGACCAAACTAGACAGGAGCCAACTTTACTACCTTAAATACTCGTCACTTTTAAGAAAGGGCATTCCTCTTAAACTCGAGAGCAAAGCTTTGCCTGCCGACTGGATCTGCTATTGGAAAAATTAAACAACGGTCTGGAAATGTTTGAATTAAAAACGCATTATGTCTTATTTATTGGCAAAAACAATGTCGAATCCATATTATTCTTATTGATAATTTATTATTTGCCGAATTCAACTGCTATTCAATTGCATTGCTTGCGGGTTCAAATTAAATGCTACAATTCGTACCTAAGTTTTAATGTTGTTTTAAGTCCTACACTTTTGCGTATCTTGTCACATGTTAAACAGGACAACAAAAACTGATGACTCCTTCCACAAATCACTATGTTCGTCTTTCAGTTATCTCTATTCTGTGTAAACTTACCGTTATTTTGTTGGTTTTTGACAAAGTTTTATTGCATAAACGTATCTAGTTTACTTTCTTCACTAAAATTTAGCTAATTATTAAATTGTACATATGGTAATTTTTCAAAACACAAAAAGTTTTGTTTGAACTTATTAACTATTTTCTCTTGCTTGCCTTTATCCACCTATCCCTCGCAAATTATTGGGTGTATCTGACTTGTAGAAATATCTGCTCTTAAGTTTTATTTCTTACAGTTCTACTCTACTTTACGCAGCTTTTTAAATGGTCTAATGTGATGGATAATTCAATTTATTATTCCCTTAATGGCCTTTTTCCGTTGCGTATTCTATGACGATTGAGTAAACAAATCTTCGGTCCACAAAGTGATTAGATTCGTCAAAATCCAGGTTGTCAATCAAGATAAATAGGGCAATAGTCTTATCGTTGATGTCAAGATAGAATTAATTGATGAACCATATCCCAGGTCAGACATTGGCATATTAATTAAACTTCCAGCGTAGCCCTCATTTTAATTGGAAATCTTCCCGTTTTCCTTAATATGATTGACATTTGGTCCTCATCTAATTAAAAAGATAATCGTTGGAAATGGTTTGTAGGCCCGATGTGGTTTTCTAACCTCAATGGTGCAGACGACCTAAATGCATACTGCACGGCCAAGAAAAAAATGAAGACTATTGATAGGCCCGAGTTTCGCCGATATTTTCAGCAATAAGAAGCTTGTCCTTTTAATAACCAATGAATCTATAATTATGGGCCTGCATAACATTGCTCGCAATATGTACACTAAATTCCAGCTACTCAATTCAATTCACTTTCAAACATGCGATTTAAGAACGTTCACGAGTTTATTCTGTTTTACATATCTCCCACTGTGGCGTGGTTCAAGCATTGCGACGTCAACCGTTTGCTCTTACGTATTGAATATGCACATTAATCCATCAGGTTATCGATTATCCAATGTTCCATCGTGCAACCAGTCAAGCCTTATGGATGTCGTGGATGTGTCCAAGCTTCAGTCTGCGTAACATTCTTGAACGCATCACTTCGTTTAATTGGCATAATCTATTGCCGACAGTCATCGAAAAACATCTGAGTAATAAAGAAATTCTCTTTACTTGCTAATTTTTAAACTAAGCGCTGTGAATGCAGTGGTATTATGTAATGGTTGGCTGCATCTGACAAATGGATTATGTATTTTTCTCCTGCTACAAATACAATGGCCCCAATTTAAATTTGCAACATAACAGAGTTCTAGTGTGAATAAGACTGGTACAACATTGCAGGCTTATTAACTGATAACATGTCAGAACCATCAATCAGACATCGTCTATTTGATTTAACAATGTTAAGTGGAATACCTCAGGCACAAAAAATAACGTTTTATTGCCTAATCATAAGCCAGAACCACACACCACTGACCGTCAATCGAGTGTGCCACACCGTCAGAATTGTTCGTTTTATATTTCATATCATTCCTCTTTGTCGCCGGTTGGCTCTGCTGGTCTTCCTCACGTACTATCCAAAAACACAGAGACAGATGGTTGAGATTGCTCTACAATGTCCAATAGGTCTAAGCATTAGTACGTCGGTTTTTGGAATAATAGAGCCCAACTATGAAGAACAGGGGCACAGCAGAACAGGCTTTATTGACCAATCACGAGCCAGAGCCACAAGTCAGACGCCTTCCATTCGAGTCATCCACACTGGCCACGCCGCTCAATACATACAACTCCTTATCCGTGTCCTTCTCTGGTTGGCTGCTTATCTTCCTCGCATGCCACTGGAACTCAGAGAGACACAGGATTGGCTGAGGCCAGCATGGTCCAATATGTCTGCGCCCTATTCCATCGCCACTGTAAGTTTCCGACCCATGGTATGGTGAATAAGAGAGAGATAGGCAAAAAGGAGTACTTTAATAAAGGCCGAGACAACCACAATCAAGTCAGTCCGTACGGGGAAAACAGGGGCTTTATATATCATTGTCCTGTTCATCCTGTTCTCCCGTTGGTCCGTTGCGCGTCGCTACAATGGAGACGGAAAAGTCGTGAGCGGATTGGCTCTCAGCCCCCGGCGCGTCATTCAATGCCCGCACGCCACCACGCAGCCGGAAATCGCACCACCGGTCACGTGATGCCGCCTCCACGCCGTGCTCAACACCGTCACCAATACGGCCGCCGTCTGTCATTCCGCTACACTGCCCCCCCTAAGACCGAAGCTGCCCCAGCTTCTCGTCTACTACTACTGCTGCTATCTCAACCGTGTGGTCCACTGGGGGTGGTTCACAGTACCTTAGGGACTCATCATCAGTCTCCGCCATTGACGAAACATAGGGTTTTAGCTTGTTAAAATGAATAGTGAACCCTTGACCGGGACTATCGTCGAGACTGCGAATTAGACATGTCGTTTCACTGAGGACCGTGTCTACCACATAAGGTCCTTCCCACGAACTTTGAAACTTCCGACCTTCGCCCACTACGTTCGTGGTAGCCATCCACACGAGGTCACCTTCCTCGACAGGGGTACCGTGGGCCCGCTTATCATAGTAGTCTTTCTGTCTTTTATGAGCGAGAGCCAACTGTGACCTGGCCGAGTCAAAAGACCGAAGAAGTTGGCCACGTACTCTGAAGTACTGACGAACTCCTGCTCTCGAGGTGGGGGCGCCACAATATCGGCCGGTAGCCGCAACTCATGTCCGAATGTCATTACTGCTGGCGTT